>JAOCPS010225955.1:0-23625 GCA_025505425.1 Graphium colonna
CGAATCCCGCGGGGGGACAATAACTTTGTGTTATTGTTTCTTGGTTGGATTAGGGCAATGCGGGCTGATCACCCGATCGCCTGAAAAGAAAGATGATCCATGCGTCGGAAGGGCATGTAAAAAGTCGGTCCTCCGCCTGATCTCTCTCCGGTCGTGTCGGATATCCGTCCCATCGGACTATGAGAGTAAAGGAACAGAGAGTGCTCCTGTGTTTGCGCGTTACAGTTGTGCACTATAATATCTCCTGCGCAGTTGGCTAATTTCAGCAATTTCGCCGTGGCCGTAATTCGGTCAGGAGGACTTTATTTAATGACAATAGTTTCTTTTGTATAATAAATAACTATCAGGTTTGCTTAGAAACAAATTAGATTTGTTTTCGTGTTATTGGATAACAGTGATAAATAAGTAAATCCAGTCCAGCAATTCGATTTAGTTTTGCTAATTGATGGAAAATCGATTTTCTTACTAAAGATTTTGATTTTTCGATCGTATTCCTAGATCTTGGCAGGTACATTTTGAACATTCAGCTTTGCGCGGGTTTGCGAATGGGTTCGACTGTGTTTTAATAGTTGAGATTAATTAATAATATCTAATACTCAGGTAAGCAGATATTATTTTACTCTTGAATATAAAATAATGTCAGGCACAATTTTTAGGTTATTTTCGATTTTTTGAAATTCTTTGAAGTCCAGGTTTTCTTTACGAAAAGAACTTCTGTATGAGGTAACATAATAAGTCTAGTCTCCAAAAAAAATGTTTGACCTTGATGCAACTTGCTATGGTATGCCATATAACCATGGGCATTGTCGCTCATAAAGTAAATATTAATTTTAAGACATTGATTAGCCTTTATGCCAATTATTTATATTAATTTGGAGACCAGTATTAAAGGAATTAGCTAACATCATCTCGGAAAAGTAGTTATGTCAAGAAGTGCTAAACAAATTCTACAGTTGCTCTTTTGGTATAGACCTTGTTTTATACTTATAGCAAATTAACATAAGCCAAATTGCAATTTTAACCCTAATTTATTTTCGCCCTTTTCTAGTACGGATCTTTATCTTATTACAGAATTATTATTATCATTTGTTTGAAATAATTTAATTTGTAGGTCCTCGAGATGCGTTGTCTATTCTCTAAGCAGTTATTTGTTACTCTATTATTTACGAATCAGAACAACTATCCTAAGGGTTTTGTTGAGACGACAAGAATCTCATATACACATACACTGCCTTACTATCACTAAGATATAATGTATAACAGTGGTCCCCAAACTTTAATGGCCCCCTTTTTAGAAAAAAACCTAGCGGGGGCGCTAAGCTAAATAACTAGCGCACCAAAAAAAAATTATAACCCTCTAAAATAACAATACCATCTAAAAGAGTGCTAGAGCCCAATTTAAAATACTGTCTTGACCGAACGCGAGAGTTTCAGCGCCCACATAAATTGCTGCTGGTCGCACTAGCGCCCATTTTGGAAACCACTAATGTATAAGCATAGCCATTCACTCCTCATGCATGCTGATTTTCATAACACCCACTCATTCTTTAAATTATATATAACCTCAGGCGTTTTAAATACGTGATGTTTGCTAAAAAAAACTACTGCATTTTTATAGAGAAGGAAGCAAACGAGTTAGTGGCTCACGTGATGGTAAGAGGTCACCGCCGACCATGGACTCTGCAACACCAGAGGAGTAACAACAGCATTGCCTTGGGGACAGGAGTATGCTCTTTTCTTGAAGGTCCAGAAATATCACTCACGACAGTTCACAGGGAAGACTTGCGTGACAGGAAGTGACAACGGTAACACACAGTAGTGGACTGCCAATTTGTCGGATCGTACGATAAAGGAAATTAACAGCAGGTATTAATCCGAAAAATACGAGTGTTATTATTAATTAAATTTTATTTAATTTTTATACGCGAAAGGACAATGCCCAAATGTGGTCCCAAAAAGTCTTATGCATAAAGATAAAAATTATATAATTTTTAACACTTTTATTAGCTTCACCTGTATGTTTGTTTGTAACCGACTGCTTTGAACACTATTTTGACCCACATTCCGCGGACTGATTTTATTTAAACTTTGCAGACTTCTCAAGGGACGATGACATTACAATAATTTGATAAGCTTATCCCATTAACCTGATGACTAGGATCGCCAGGACTTTTAATTTTTTTAATTTTTAGTTCGATTTCTTATTAATACGTGTTTTTTTAGTTTTTTTGAACTATATTTTATTTTTTATTATTTCAATCATTTATTACGACGTTACGCTTAATGAATTTGATTTTAGAACAGGGAATTTAATTTAAAGTATAAAAGGGAATTTTGCTTTACCTACATGACATTTACATCGTCATTGAGACGTAGAATGTAATAGTAACTATTTTTGATAAATTGATTTTTCCATTTTATTAAATATCTCCGTAACCCAGGTTTTTTATTAAGAAAAAGAAAAGAACCTTTTTAGGAGTTATTAATAAAAGTCTCCAAAAAAAATGTTTGATCTTGATGCAACTTGGTACGCTATGCCATAAAAAAATGGGCATTGTCCTTTGTATTGTTTTACCAGTTTCAATATAATTTTATTAAATCTTCCCAAGGTTACAACATTTTTATGAATATAAGGGATGTTTTAAAATATGAAGCACGTTGTATTTTTTTCTTTATAAAGTCGGCATAAAATAAAGTATGCATGACTTTTGGGGATGCCGGATGGCCATGTCTACCCTTTCATTTTCCTATCCTATCCTAATCCTTAATCCCGACCCCATCCTATCCAATAAACCTAATATATCCGATCTCCCAGGCTGACAACGCACTCGCAACTCTCCGGATGTTGCGTTTGTCTATGGGCGACGGGTTCGCTTACCATCAGGTAAACCGTCTGCTCGTTTGTCTTCCTTTCCATAAAAAAAATAGAATTGTCAATTCTAAACAAAGTTAATATGTACCTAACATTTCAATGAATTTATTTCTCATGCTATCATATGAAAAATAATTTTATAAAATAGCGTCTTTATAAATACAAATACTTTACTTTTTTCCTATTGTCGCATATCATGTATTAACATGATAGAAACATAATAGAAAAAGTTTAATAAGAATTTTAATATACGAAATAACACGGTCATACTCGAATTACAAACATTATGTATATAAAACGGTCGAGGTGAACGGAATCGGTATACTTATGTATACGTCATTATATACCTAAAAAAAAGTATTTAAATAGGAATAAAATTAACAGATTCAAGTATTAACATTTTTGATCAACAAGATTTTCATCATGCACAACATACCTTCTACACTTGATATCATGCCTCTATCAACCGACATAATAAGCAAACAAACACAATTCTCCTTATAAGCTTTCTATAGAAGTAACAAAAACAAATATTTTAAATACATACCTGGACATTCTGACTTCGTACTATAGTTGGCTGGGAACTGTGGACGATATGGCCCGCGCTACTAGCAGCTTGAACCTGAAAGTATAATATGAAGTAAATTTAAAACTAATGATTTATTTACCATTAAAAAAACTTATTATTATAATTTTCCTTACATGTAATGTTTAAAATAATCAAAATAAATATGCTATCACTACAACATCAGCAATTGTACTTCAGGTCGAGCGCAAGTAATTTTTACGGAATTTCAAATAATATTTATAATATAACAGGGACCGTAGTCTAGTGATGTGGGCGCTTGCTTTACAAACCGGAGGTCGTGGGTTCGATACCCCGTGGGAGGATAAAGACTTTGTGTTGTTGTTTCTTAGTCGGGTTAGGGTAATGCGAGTTGATCACCCGATTGCCTGAAAATAAAATAATCCATGCGTCGGATGGGCATGTAAAAAGTCGATCCCAGTTGTCAAGAATATCTTTGGCAGTCTGTAGGATCTCAGTGTATTCAAATTACGTTTGCTGTTTACGATAAATTGTAGAGTATGGCAAACGTCGACATTCACAACAAGTAACTTTTAAATGGTATTGGACAGCTATATCGTTCTCCTAATACTGAAAGAAAAGTAATTATTTATATGTATTATACAAAATAGGTCTTTGTACGTAAAACGAGCGAGCCAAGTCGAAAGAAGAATTATTTATTTTTAAAGTAAGCGAACCCGTCGCCCATAGACACACGCAGCGTCCGGAGTTGCGAGTCCGTTGTCAATCTGAGAAATTGGATAGAATGGGTTTATTGAATACGATGAGGTCGGAATTAAGGATTTTAAGGGGATAGGAGTGGAAAATGAAATAGGTAGACATGGCCATCCGGCATCCCTAAAAGTCATGCATACTTTATTTTATGCCGACTTTATAAAGGTACATCCCCGGGCGAGCGCGGCCGTAGAAGTGCAGCAAAAGCTGTGAAAAATGTTATAGTGTACCGCATGTAGAATGTTGTTGTTAATGGAAAATGCAAAACAAAACTTCAAATTATAATATTGAGACGGAAAAAAAAACAAACGATTACAATATGTAATGCATTCGCATCAATGAAAAAAATATGTACACATTTACGGTTTTTCTCATCGAAGAGTTTTACTTACAAGCTCGATCGTGTCTCTCCTATGTTACCGTATCTATATAATACTAGCTGATTCCTACGGATTCCCTGCGTAAATTTTTCCAGTTTTCGCAACGTTTTTCATCGACGCTCCACTCTTATAGGTCATAGGGTAATGTTACATAGCCCAAAACCTTCCTCGATAAATATGCTGGCGAACACAAAAATTATTTTCCAATTCAGACCAATAGTTCCTGAGATTGACGCGTTCAAACAAACAAACAAAATAAAAATATTTAAGTCTGGCTTGATGTCCTTAATTAAAACCATACATTTAGACGTTTAAATTTTTGTCATAGAAATTACCTGCGGTGCTTTCTGTTGAGACACTATGACGAACTTCTGCGGCGGAGGCGTGGCGGGCGTGGGCGTCTGCTGCGACCCGCCGGCGGTGATCACCACGTTGCGTGTCGTCAGCGTTTCTACGGAAACACCACAGGTACCATAGCAATTGATTCTTCGGGAAATTATGTTCAAGATTGCAATAAAATAATACTAGAACTTGTGTAGTAGTCGGTTTCGCAAAGATGAATCGAAACAAGAGCTTTTATTATTTTTATTTTTCGTACTCATCCTTCATTTTTCCTATTCATTGCAGCAAGCGTAGATGGATAGATGATGACTAATAAAAAGATATTATAAAACTAGTATAAATACGAATTGGTAAATATTCAAAACTCAGTAAAGTCTGTCTCCCATTGCTTTGGTGTTTCAGTGTTCCCACACAGTAAAACTAATTACAATAACAATGTGTGTATAATGGCGGCGTTAGGCGTCGGCGACGTCGGCGACCACCTACGGCCTCGCTCCTACAGGGGCCTCGCAAAAGTTATTCAAAGATAGCCATTCGTAAATATTTTTGTACGCGTGTATACGGTTTAGACAGAGGGGCCTCGCAAATCTGATTTCTCCGACGTCTTAACTTGGTTTAACGGCGCCACTGTGTATATTATATATTACAAATATATAATGTATATGTTATATTGCATGTTTTATGTATTTATAAATGTTAAGCGATAACTCTCGAACTAGTATTTCAATCAAACGAAAATTTGTTTGACATCATCATCAGTTCATTTGACATCTGTTCCACAATTCTTGAGATATTTAAATAAATATAAAATAATTTCGTTACTTCTGAAACAAATATGTCATAAGATGGCGCTAAAAAGGCTTATCGCGACATCTTAGTTCATTGCGAACTACTCTTGTCTTGTCCGCGATTAACTTCTAAACCACTGAACCGATTCTATTCAAAGGACAATGCCTATTTTTATATAGCAAACCGTACCAAGTTGTGTCAAGTTCAAACATATTTTTTTGGGGACTAGGCTTGTTATATTAACTCCTTCAGAAGTAATTTCGTAAAAAAACCCCGGGTTTCGGAGATATTTGATAAATTCTAAAAAATTATTCATAGAAAATAGCTTCTATTGCATTCTACATCACTATGACAGATTCCGCAAACGTCATGTAGGTAAAGCAAAATTCATACTTTTATTACTTTTAATTGAATTCCACTCTTAAAATCAAACCCATAAAGACAAAAGTCTTAAAAAATTATGAAAATAATTACTATACAATTTTGATCTTGATGCAAGAGAATTCTTGGTACTAGTTTGCATTATCCTTTGCGCACTGTGTTGAGTTTGATTCAACTTGAGAGATTGTTTATATCTCAATTTATAGTCACAATATTATTTAATGCAAATTATTTCTTTATTATCTCAACCAGTTTATCTTTGTGGTCTTACATATATGCCGGCGTACCACAGGGTAGCGTTTTATCTCCTTTGCTTTTTTCAGTTTTTATTAACTCCATATCCAGAAATTTAACTTTTTCCTACCACCTTTATGCAGATGATCTACCAATTTATACTCAAGCCCGACCTGAAGACATTAACTTGACTACTAATATTGTAAACCAAGATTTGTTAAAAATTTCTAATTGGAGCAAGGCACATGACCTAAATATCAAACCCACGAAAACACAAATTGGGGTCTTTGGTTCAATGAAAATGGTTAACAAGACAAATCTAACACAGATTCCTCAGATAACTTTCGATGGAACCTCTATACCTTTGTCACCAAAAGTGAAAAATTTAGGGATCTTCTTTGATGGAAATCTTCCTTAGGCCGGTCAGGTACAAGAAATTAGTAGTAAAACTTTTTCTTCTGCAGCATCTTTAAGAAGATTACGAAATTTCCTTCCCACTGCCACTAAAATTGCTCTAGCACAAAATCTTCTCCTTCCTATACTCGAATATGCCGATGTCAGCTATCTTGATCTCTCTGAGGAGCTACTTGGATTAGCTTGAGCGTATTCAAAATTCTTGAATAAGATTTATATTTGGCTTACACAGATATGATCATGTTAACATTTTCGCAATAAGCTCAAGTGGCTTCCTATTCGCCTTCGCCGGAACGCTCACATACTTTCCCTTCTTTACAATATTTTATTTAATCTTTCCTATTCTACGTATTTAAAAGATTGTTTTCAATTTTTATGCGATTCTCATGGCAAGGTTTTAAGGTCGATTATGGAATAGTTTACCTCCTGAAGTCAGATGAGCTCAGTCTTTAACATCATTCATTGAACTTGTAAAAAAATATTTTTAACTCTCTGATCTACAATTATTTGCTTATTAACTTTATTTAGTACAATTATATTTATGGATAAATCTCATATTATTATACTAAATTGTGTCATTATTTATTATGTATTATATGCATGTTTATATTATTTACATGTATACTTATATGTAAAACAATGTTATGTAATTTATTATTAATATGTGTATACATTTAACACTTTTAGTAATATGATTATTTTAGCACATTATTAATTTAATTTTTTATTTGTAGCTATGTATTATTTTTTTTAGTTCAATACACAATATAGCCCACATCTAAATTTTTATTCAAATGTTTTAGTCCATCGAAGGGTTGCCTGGAAGAAATTGCTTATTAATATGATGATGAAAGTGAAAATAATAAATTGATATATTTGTTATTTTCACTTTCATGGTGTCCAATAAAGTATATTTATTCATTCATTCAGTTTAACAAATTTGAACATTCAAATTAGACTTAAATTTCCAATCCCAATCTCGTAAATTTTTATACCGACTATACTGTTCCCGTCCTTATTTATAAACAATAATTACTCTGTATGGGATAGTTTACTACAATATAATATAGGTAAAGCAAAATTCATACAACGTATCCCTTAGCCACAGCTACGCGTGACCGTGTCTACTAGTTAAATATAAAAAACCGCGATTTTTATATATTTTTATTAAGTATTGTATTTTTGTACCTTGTATTAAGACAGCAGCATAAGCAGTTTTAGTTGAACAATACCCCACACGATGGGATAAGTTAAAAAAATTCGTGGTTTGGGGCTCGTTGAGTTAAAAAAATATTTTGACATAATTTATAAAAATTAAAAGCCAACCTTTGGATTTACAATATACATCTGTCCACAATTTTTTGTGACAATCGGTACAGAAACGGTGGAGTACGAGCTTAGACGGATAGAAGGACAGACATGGCGAAACTACAAGGGTTCCTAGTGGATTACGGGTCCCTCAAAAGCTTACCAGCAGGCTTGGGGGGCGCAGACGCAGTGGGCGCCTGGGGCACGAGGGGCGGCGTGCAGGTGACCACGGCCACCGCGCCCCCGCTGTTGCCGCCCGCGGGCGACGCGCGCAGCTTGCTCACCATCTGCTGCAGGCTGGGGCCCAGGTAGCCGTAGTCGCGTCTAAAAGTGATCAATCGATGCTTAGAGGGTAACCGACATTACATTACATTACAAAAATAGCTGATCCGGCAAACGTTGTTTTGCCATATAAATTACAATACATTTCTCAGTTATCGACCAGAGTTCAAAATTATTAAAAAATAGAGCTTGGTGAAATAAGGGTGAAAATTAAGAATTATAAGTATTTTTAAAACCACAACATAATAAATATACAAAAAATTAGTCTGTAATAAAATAAAAATTAATATAATATATTCGGATTGGACCACCAATCCTACCGAACCGACCTACCAAATATACATATAAAATTTCATAAAAATCGGTCAAGCCGTTTCGGAGGAGCATGGCAACGTTGTGACACGAGAGTTTTATACAGGCTGATCGGCGAGTAACCTACGATATTAAAGAAAAGCACTCGGTACTCGATTGTCATCATATTCATGTAATAAAATTAGGGGCATAGTTTTAGCCCAACTTGTCCAAGAAATGAATGAAGTGTGGCGGCTTTGATAAGATACCACGCGCGAGGCTGTCAGCCCCCTTCTCCGCTTCGGCCACGCCGTGTCCGCTCGGATGAGCATGAATAACGTAATTAATTCTTTAAATTTATATTTTGTTTACTCACTGGTAAATCAATATTTATTTTTAATAGTATTTTGCTTCCTCATATATGATTCCCAAATAAAACGTCTTAAAGTATCAAAGGTGACTCACGAGTCGTATTACATATTTACTTCGATACAATGATATACAAAAACCTTGAATCGCAACACACCAGATTAACACTAGACAATCGCGTGATACATACCTTAGTTAAAAATCATACAACAAAAGTAACAATCGAAACCGTCCTTAATTTTACGTACCTTCGGCAGTTATAGCATTAATATTTCAACCAACTCCAAAAAAAATCATTTTTTTATTTGAAAAGATATTCAAGGTGATCCCTTATAATTTTCATGAAAATCGGTTCGAAATAGTTCCTTTTTAAATGAAAATAGTCAAAAGCTTATTTCTGTTTTTTATAATTCAGAAACTACGACGTTCGTCGGTTCGTCGTTTACGAAGGCGTTTGAAGTCGGTTTTCTGTGAAAATAATTACTGCTATGCTAATACCCCCTATATAAAGTCGGCATAATTTCCCTACTCCTTTCCCTTCCAAATACTTAATCCCGACCCATCCTATCCAATAAATCTATTCTATCCAATTTTCCAGGTTGACAACGCACTCGCGACTCAATGTTGCGAGTGTCTATGGGCGATGGGATCGATTACCGTTTGCTCGCGTTGTCTACCTTTCCATAAAAAAAAACAATCTTACGTGTACGACAAAGATGTTTTTACAAAGTAAATTCCAACACGGAAACGTTATAACGACCATTTTTTAAAGAAAATGAGTGAAATATATAACTCTGTGCTGCGGACATTTTTGAGATGTTAATTGTATTTTTTTCTATATCAATTAGTGATGTGGTGGATCGGATCGTTAAAAATGTTTATCCGCGAATACGGATATCTGGTGCCAAGATCCTAGGTAGATAAGGATCGTCTATTTCTTTAAGCCTACAAAAAAGATCAAACCTCAATTGATAGCAGTATATATGATGGTTGATTTAGTATCTTAGAGTTTAGTGCTATTTATATAGTACCTTATTTCGGCATATGTTTTCAATATAAAGTTGCCAAATCTTTGACTTTAATAGATAAAATAACAGTCAGATTGGAATTAAATATGTATCCATTGCTACCTAATTATCTACATGAATAATTTCAAGTATGTATTGAAAATTAATATGATAAAATAACCGAAAAAATCCGCAGGAAAGTAACGGATACGGATCTTTCTTTTCCCTTGAATATCCGCGGATACGGATACGGATCCGGATATCTGTCACAGCGCTAAGATCAATGTTTCTATCGTTTTAATGGTCTCAAACACTAGCTTACATTTATGTTGAAAATCAGCAAAGAATAACGTATCCCTTAGTTAAATCATCAGATCAAGCTTACTTTGGCTTTTTAGATATCTTTAAAGCAACAAAATATGAAATTTTTACTCCGCATCCGTGGCCTACTGGTATAAGTCCTTGCTTTAAGAACCGGAGGTCGTGAAGCTTATAATATAATAGGAAGCTTATACACCCGGACAAACTTTTTCAAATTTCTTTAGGAAGTGGAAAAAAGTTTATGTTATTTTATTAGCTGAACAGAATATCTGTAAATGAAATGAAGAAAATCTATTTAACCACCTCATTCCAAACCATTTTATGCAAGGCACGTTTTAAACAGAAAAAGGTAAATTAAAAAAGATTTATCACGAATTATGTTTGCACCGTTTTGCTGACATTATAATTTACAACTCGTGTTCTTTAATTTTTTATAATACAATGGAATTTTATGATTAATCTTGTCTAACAATAGCAAGTAATTGGAAAACTGACCTAGGTATTGTAAATTGGTACAACTGAATTAAATTGCATTTTTATTGCACACGACAAAACACAAAAGACGTACGCCGCTATACGTTAAATTACTAATATTTTTATTTATCCTTAATGCTTTCGTCTTCTCAAAAAGTTTCTGTAAAAAAATTGTGATTCATCTCAAAGCTCTAGGTTCCAATATAAAAACCCAAAGTGTATTCTTGTTATGGCACCATCAAAATATTTGACTTTTGCATCTCAAGTTTTTACCCCAAATTAAAGTAAAATTAAAAAAAGAAATAAAAAATCCTAGGACTTTGAGCCTTTTAAACATCATTATTTATGAACCAATTAGGGTATTTTTTAAAGTTAGTATAGAAATCCATGCCAGGTCTCAGAGTAGAAAACTCGGACTTTGATTTTAAAACAAAATACAGTATTATTGTCGTTTGTTCTGGAGATCACTTTAAAACTCGTGCTTCTTGTCCTATATAGCTTGACTGGTGAGTCACTAACGATATAAAAGGACAGTACGATTGTCATCACGTTTATGTAATAAATTAAAATTGGAATTTGGTCAAAATTATTGACCTTAACAATAATTTTAACCAAATTCCAAAAAAATCCAATAAATAAATCAAGCTGCACTTGATATGTTTCAAGCACCATATAATACGAGCTCGACGGCCGTCTTATTCAACCGATTTATTAAACTCTTTTAGGAGGATATTCATGAGCAGATTTGTCATCAAGGAATGGAAAACACCACAATGTAATCCATGTTAAGATATACGTAAATGCGATTTCTCTATATAAATTTGTTACGCTTCATATTTTTCTTTCTGTGTATATTTGATCTTGGGTCCATTTAAATGTTAACAACTTTAGTTCCGCACAAATGGCTAACGAGCATGGGTCATCTCGTTTTTTTGATAAAGTTACAAAAAAACATTATGAGAATTAAAAAACGGTATTAAGTTTTACTTGTATTCTTCCGGTACGTCGGGCGGTTGACGGAGTTGTCGCACCACGGGTGCCAGGACTTTGAGCAGCTGATGCTTAAGGTTCCCCGCGGCTAGGCGGTCCGCACCGCCAATCCCGCTCAAGGCACCTTCGACCCGCTCTCCTAGCCATCGCACGCGCGGCAATATGAACACCTAGTGAAAAAGTTAAATAATACATTAAAACTAAACTGTTAACTGTCATTATCTTATTAATGTTTGGATCTTCGTTGCTCCATCACGCAGAATTGTATAAATTTAGATTTGGATTAAATTTGACAACTGCTTATTAACCGAATTAAAACATAGAAAGGATTTTAGAAAATAATAAATAACATAAAAAAAAATATCTTTACTAGAGGTCCCGTGAATGGTAGAGTTTTGCCTCTTTTATTTATTTAAACTTAATGTGCATAGTTAATTGTACAAAGGCGGACTTAATGCTAAAAGCATTTTTTGCCGGTCAACCCTTTATGTAATTTTTGTAAATGTTACACAATTCTTATTTTTAAGAAGAAATAACATATTGCATGTTTAAATGTCATGTTATTGTGATATGTAAAAACGGTATGGTAATGTAGGTAATGATTTTTTTTTGTATATTCTCCTCTATATAAACTTAAACTGTGCTAAATTTCAAGCACCTAAATTATGTCAATTTTCGTAAAACGACATTAAACAATTTTGTTCCATGTAATTAATATTATGATGATATATATAATTTTTCTGAATGTGTGAACTCTCTCAAAAGGGCCGGACAGATCTTAATGAAATTTCATGTGTTCTGTAAGGGCTCAGATGATTTAGAATAAAATTTGGAAGATTGCACTAATGGCGCTGTTGTCGCCAAAAATTTTATTTCAACTGGGTAGAAGCTTAACAAAATGTTATCTAGAGTTTAAATTTTATAGTTGACAATCATAAAACTTCACAAACATTCCCTATCATTAAACATATAAAATAAAAAATATAATTCAAATTTGTTAGTCATTGAAAAAATCATATTAAGTTTCTGGTAATTCTAAATGGTAGAAGTGGTTTTCGGAAAAACATTATGAATGAAACTGTCCAGCAGACACCAAATGCAAAGGTTCTGTTTGCCCTGCTGCATGGGCACCCATCTATCAGATGATGTACGATACATAGACTTGGTAATCATATTATTTCCTCAAAGCTGACTTATTAACACATTGATGGACGGTGGGAACAAGTAAAGTTCAAAAAGTAACACTATATCTTTCAGTACTTTTTAGAAAATTATGAGTATAGTTTTAATTCTTTCTATTTAAATAAAATTATTAATGAAAAGATGAAACTAGGCTTCTTGTACACTGGTAAATGCACATTTGTGCCACTATAGCCTTAGTGTCTAAAACAACTGTTTCGTTTTGGTCATGCCACATATTGAACTTCACTTTGAGGGCTATAGACGTAAATGTCCGTCAATGTGTTGAGACACCATGAAACTTTTTCAAATTTCCAAATACTTATGTGAACGAATATACAACAAAATCTCTATATTGTATATAGCCAGCCACCAAAATTATTGATCTTAAAAGCCAATGCCCATTTTTACCATATATGGTATATGGTACCAAGTTGCATCAAGTTAAAACTTTTTTTAGAGACTAGACTTATGATACTAACTGATACAGAGGATCTTTTCGTAAAGAAAACACTAGTTTCGGAGATATTTAATAAAATCGATTCAAAGTGTCTTTTGCATTCTACATCTCTATGACCGATGGCGTAAATGTCACGTACGTAAGTAAATTTCATATGTTTATGCTTTATATTAAATTTCTTGTTCAAAACACAAATCTATAGCGCGTAATGTCGTAAAAAAACTGTTACCCAAGCATAAACTTATGCCATAAATGTAAACTTTGTATATAAAAAAATATTTTTTTTTGGAAATATTTAAGAAAAATTGTAACACACAAAAGTTTCCAAAATATATTTAAAATATTTTATTAATCTTTTTATTCTTAAAAAGTATTTTCTGTAGTACATAACAGTTTAGGTAGAAAATAAAATTACTTCGATGACAATGCAGCTAATTCACATTGCTAAAATTTTTTGTATTTTGGTTTTTTTTTTAATAGTTATATGTAATTTTTATGTATATAATTTCTAATATTGTGAGGTTTTCTTTTATTTATAATGACTTTACTAATTGTATGATTAGTCAATTATTTATTAAAGACATTATCTCTGATTTTAAATTATAATCCATTTGTGCAATTATATTAAAAAAATTGGTTTCTAAGCTACTAAAATTAACTCAAATAACATTTTATGGAAGAGAAGATTGTCATTAAAAGAACATGAAATATTTTCTGAGATCTCATTTTACTTGTTTAAGACCGCTTGCCCACCGATGGGTCCACTCCACAACAACATTACCGTTTACATGTTGGGACTGCATGATCACATATGGGCACTTTAATTGAAATAAATCTAGGGGTTATTAATATCTACCTCAAATTATTGTACACTAAAAACATATTTAAAAAATAATATATGTAATTAACAATTTAAAAAATCACGGTCCTTATGTGAGAAATATGATTTCTCAATGCGGTCTTCAACATGTTAGTTTACGAAATATGGCTTTATGTAATCCTTAGAAAATAAAGTATCAATTAAAAATATTATAATAAAATTTAAAAATTTGACTAACTTTAACAACTTCTGAGCCAAGCTCAGCCAAGCCTTGAACAGCCCCATACAATGATGCAAGTGGAGTTTTCTCCGATTCTTTCATGGTGGTTACCATTGATGGCCCATTACCAGTTTCGTTATTTGTTTGTGAAGGACATTGCAATGCTTTTGCAAACAATCTGTAAATAATATAAAATGATACAGTAAGTTTTATAAATGTGACATTTAAAATGTAATTGCATACTGATATCTATGTATTAAAACAAATTTATCAAATCTAATATGAGTTCATCAGGCTGTTCCATCCAGCTTTTATGCTTAGGTCTATTTTAAAATGGAAGGTATTAATGACCAGATTTGTCATGAAACATTGGAAGTCATACATTTCTTACATATCCTTGTCTTTTTTTCTTTGTATTGCCAATTCGGTCTAAGGAACCTTGTTGGAATAAGCTCTTTCATTTAAAATTTTGTTTACTTAAATTAGTTGAATTTACAATTACAATAAGAGTAATGTCCACATTGGTGCAGAACAGCATGGGTCAACCTCTAAATATTATTAAAATTATTTACCTTGTGACTCTGGTTTGTAGATTATTAGTTGATGTATTAAATGTTTTGCATATTTGTGCCATGAGACGAGCAGCAAAATCTCGCAGAGCCCAGTGATTATCCATCTCAGGACGTAAACATAACTGTCTTGAAACTATGCATGTTGACACAGATGGAATCAATTCATGTAACTGCATAATAAATATTATATTATTTATAATTAGTCGTACTTGGTAAAAATAAAGAAGTAAATTCATTTGCATTTTTAGCAATTAGTAAAATGAAATATGACTTACATATTTTTCTAAATAAAGTGACTGATTATCCAGCAGAGCCTTTACCATTCTCATCAAGTATATAAGAAGAGCAAGGTTATTTTGTACAACATTTACTTTTACCCCCTCGGATATGAAAGTGCACATTCTTGGCAACATTTCATGTAAACCTGGATCACATGCCAAGGACTGCAATGCTTCCTGTAATTAAATTCAAATACTGCTGTTAAAATATCACCTTACAAATTATACATAAAGCAATCAATTATTTGGTAAAATACATTATTTTCATACTGGTAACAGTACTTGGATAACCTATTCTTCAGCCACCAGCCTGCCACACTAGAGAAATTAGTGTAAAAGATATGTATTTAAATAATCCTTACAGCAATAGTTTATTTCATACATGTTTTCAAAGTTACCAATCCCTATTGGTTAAAATATTTGGAAATAAAAATCAATTGTTAGTAGAATATAGGCTAAATTTCTAATCAGATATATAAAAAATATTCAGTTGAACTGAAAATCTTTGAATTTGATCTGAAATTGAATCGTTGAGTTTCTTACATCTATTTGTTTTTTACACATTTATTTTAATATGACAAAAAAAAAATTACCGCACGACGGCCTTCATCACTCCCAACACAAGCCTCAGTTATCTCCTTGTAATAAAGTTGCTGTTCTACACTCAGTTCATGTGTTGCCAATTGCTTAACATGTACTGATTCCGAAGCTTTCAACCGCGCTGCCTTTCCGCAAACTGGTTTTCCTGAATATTATACCAAAAGTTAAAACACTTGTCTTACTGAATAAATTGAGTTATCTGTGAGGACTCTAGAATTTAGTGGTATTTCTATTTTAGCAAAGAAAACTTTGTTCCAATTTTATCAAAGATTGACATTAGTAAAAAAAACATAGTTTAAAATAAAAACTATAATCACCTGCAGAATCTTTATTATTAGGTTTGCTTAATTTTGTTATTGGATCAACAGATTCAAGCTTTTGAGCTTCTTTTGACAAAGGTGGTGGATTTTCTGGGACTGCAGGTTGTACACCATCAACACTTAGCCAATGAGCTCTTACGGAAACATCTAAAGGAATTTTAGGAGGTGGTGCAGACAATATTTCAGATAAATCTATTTCTTTTTCTTCTACAAAATGGAGCTCTCTGCCACCACCAGAGGCAAATCTGAATGGTAATGATTCTTGTTGTATAAATCCATACTGACACTAAAACATTCAAAACAAATTGATTTAAATAAGTAATTAATTTTAAATGGGGTATAATTATCATTGATATATTTTTAATACTTTAAAATTTGTATATTTTTCCCAAAACATCTCCCATAATGATTCAACTCTTAAAAAGGGTAATTAAAATGAGATTCTTAAATGAAATGCTAAAATACAGAATGTTACCTCAATATTTTTAATTTTTAGAGCATGGTCTATATCACTTATCGATAATTTCTGTCGCTTAGAGTGGTTCATGAACTTCATAGCATCTTGTACAAGAATTTTAAGTCTGTACGATACATCGTCAGCCAGTTCCTTTGCGGCATCGTCACCAAGACTTGCAATACCAACACTTTCAGCTATAACTTTAATTGAATCTACTGTTAAAGAAGATCCATAAGTTAAGTCCGAATCTGCCATATTCCATATATTACAGAAAATAGCGTCAATAATATTATTTAATTAAGTATTTGATGTATATATTTTCATGACAATTACTGGAGTAAACACAAACAGTATGTATTAAAGACGTACAAGACGACGTACAGTATAAAATTAACCATAAATTTTTGACAAAACCATATCATAATATATTACTTTTCTCTACTCTATGGTCTATAGGATTCGTTCAGTCAAGGTCTGCTGTCATAAAGCTTTGTGGTGTCATCAGTACACTTAAAATAATAAAACGGTTTTTAAAAAAATATACGAAGTAATAAAAACTTCAATAAACAAATAGAATAAATGTTTTTATACCATGCATTGTATATTTAAATGTCAACATGAAATATTAAATAATATAATGAAACATGAATAACAACATCAGCCTGTTGACGTCCACTGCTGAATGTAGGGCTCCCCAAGGTGCGCCAATTGTCCCGGTCTTGAAAAGCCCGACACCCACCTGTCTTAAGTCGTCAGTCCATCGTGCTGCTGGATGTCCTACATTACGTTTGCCTAAACGCGGTCACCACTCTGTACATCTGAAGAAATGGCCCAATTCTACTTCAGCGGTAATTTTGTGCACAATGTCAGTGATTGTCATATAATGAAAATTAATGCTAAATTACATTTTGCAATTCAGTGGAATACATTTACCCGCTTCACCGCGTCCACTGACACGCAGCTAACCTTTTGATGATCTTTGATGAGACGCCCATTTAGATAAAGTACCGAGGAATTGCACATGAGGTATTAAAAATGCAACTTTAAATGTATGGAAACTACGGCTAATACCCAATATTTACTCTCCTTCCTCCAAGATCAGGAAGTTTTGTCAGTGGGCCAATAAGGCACACACATACATGCGCGGAAGCCACGTTGATTTACCCGAACGCGTCACCGACTGAATGTGCTGTTATACCATACAAAATGTTCGTTTGCATTGCAGAAAACAAATTACGGTAACCAAAATACTAAATTATCAATAAAACGTCACTATTCTATATTCATTAATGAAAAACCGTATCAATATTCGCGCACAAGTGAGCGCGCGCACGCGCGCCCAAGTCTACAGTCATGAGTAAGTCTTTCATGGTACAAGGTGCCCGACAATGGAATGACTTACCTCCAGAACTTAGACGGGCTCAATCTCTTTCAATTTTTAACAAACTTGTAAAGAGTCAGTATCTATCTAGTCCCTAATGCCTCCAACTAGTGTAAATAAAACGATATTTATGTATGTATATTATTTATTCATATATGTATATACAAGTATTCTTGTTGAATTGTGTCTGATAAATATATTTATGTATATGTATAATATTTATTTATGTATAAAAGGTAATATTTTTATTACTTGAAGTTCGATATTGGTACTGTTGCTTAATCCGAACGGCTACTCGCGTAATGCAGTGACAGTATTTAAATCATCAGTCAACTGACGTTTACAATATGATATCCTATGCTGAGGGCACACATTTAACGTAAAGGTAATAACAAAAATAAATGACTTTTTATACGACGTTATCTAATTTTAAAAAATCGCTAAGTAGTAGGGTTGCATTGGAATTGCGACATCTATTTCCCTCATTAAAATCTGGGCAATATCACATTTTTTTTGGAATCTTCTCGAAATTCAATGATTTTCAATTTTTCTTAATATTACAATTTTTCAGGGTTCCGTACCTCGAAAGGAAAAGACGGAACCCTTATAGGATTATTTTGAAGTTAGTTTGCCTGCCAGACCCTTTTTCTCAGGAGCGCATGGTGGTACCCAGCTGAAATTCATATCAAATACTTAGGTCTACTGTACCTTAGAGTTGAGAAAATTCAAACTTCTAAGCCAATGCTTATTGCAATCAAAAGATATGGCCGTTTATGCTGCAATTTTTCTGCTTTTTGACGACACTCGCAAGGAATCCAAAACCAACAGGATAATTCTCGTGAACTCAAAATCTTAAAATTTGGTACGATGCAGTCTTATAGCACAGATTAAGGAAAAATTGCGAATAGCATAATTTTTAAAACCATCATACAATAAAAATATTTTTAATAATTTTAATAAAAATTATATAACTTTTACTTATATACCTACATGTTTGTACGGAACCCTCGGTACGCGAGTCCGATTAACACTTGGTCGGTTTTTTATAAACCTGGTGCAGCATCATCGTTATTAAATTGAATAAAATCAAACCACCTTTTTAGTAAGACAACAAAAATAAATAGAATAACCATCCTCTGTTTAGAACCCAATCATCAGAGTTCACATACAAAGGATCGAACGTGTTCAAAAAAATACTCGTTTTTAAGCTGTATGCTTACACTAGAGACTGCCCATATCGAGCTATTATGGTTTTATACTCAAACATTTAACATCAATACTAGGGTGACCCTTATTTTCAAAGTTTTTATTTTTTTTATTTCATAGGTCTTTTTAGGGTTCCGTAGTCCACTAGGAACCTTTATAGTTTCGTCATGTCTGTCCGTCTGTCCGTCCGGACTCGTACTCTACCGTTTCTGCACTGATTGTCATAAAAATTGGTGGAGAGATGTACTTATATTGAAGATTCAAAGATTGGTTTTTAAAATCATGTAAAAAAAATTTTTTTTTTCACCTCTCCTCCATTACAACGATAATTTTTTTTTTAAGTCAAAACCCCTTGTGTGGGGTATCGTTGGAAAATATATATATATATATATATATATATCTAGAAGTAAGTACTTCATAGGAAAATTATAGCGGGCTCGATATCATGCGCAGTTATTTTTATGCAGCTCGACAAATTTATGCAGTTGCAGTCGTCCTAACAAAATGAGAAGAGAGAGAAGAAACTATGTGGATCAAACCTTCCAGTCCCTACATATCTTAATACAAAGTTAAAATTAGAGCGTTCCCTGCCCCTTTACTATTGAAATATTATCACATAATTATAAAAAAATGTGATATATACCTCTAAATAAGTACTTTCAAGAAAACTCTAAACTCTAAAAAACCATGGTGGACTCGGTATCATACATAGATATTTTTATACAACTCGACAAACTTATGTACTTACAGTCGTCCAACAAAATGTATGGAGCCAACCGCAAAATGGAATTTATTTTTACAATCTATTCATAAACCCAACTGGAAATAAAATTTATGAGGTATTTATAACTTCTTTGCTTTAAAGTATATATTACTATTTACTAATACTACTACTACTTAATAATTTGCTTTATACTTTATATTATATGTTAGTACAAAAAGATACCTGAACACATTCTAAAACTTAAAGGCAGTCAACCGCAAAATGGGATTAAACCCTCAGATGGCTATGGAACCCTTTAACGTGCTTGCCCGGCACGCTCTTGGTCGGTTTGTTTCATTTATTCCTAAAACACTCGAAAATAAATTTTTACCTCATTCTCCAAATGGGGTACAAATTTATTTCGATAACCCGTGCCGACTTGCATCGAATCATGTATAAATATTTTTTACTCTGGAAAAAAGCTAGATTACTATTTAAAACTAGAGCTATGACTAACAGTGTGAAAAAAGTTGTGGATCTTTACCATGCTGTGACTACTACAAGCGCTGTGAGGAGCAATTAAAACAAATGGATAATTTATTCGATATAGGACAAACCCTAATGAGCACCTTAGGGAACCGACGTAGAATGTTGGACATATTAAAATAATCTATATATATAGTTATGCATGGTAATATACATAAGTGCCTACTTAAAAACCGCGGCATCTCATGCAAAACATTTTTTATTTGTCTTGTAGTAAGTAATTTATTTTAAATTACTAATTAAAGGAATTCATCTATAAATCGAAGTATGCGTAGGCGTAATAACTGGTTAAAGAAAGTAATATGGCTTTCTCATGACATCAATTGTGACGTAGAAAGTAAGTTAAAGAAAAAGGTTTTTTCTATTAAACAGTATGTTTTCGTTTAGTAAATATAATTAAGGTCTATAATTTCCTTTTTGTTTAGACCTTTACGTTTTATGCTATAATTTTATCTGTTAGATCTATTTAAGTAGTTTTGTTATACATTTGAATTTGTTTCTTTAATTCGATAATTTAGTGTATCTCACAATATCGTTAAGACACACTTGTAAATTGCATACACCTTTAAATGCATATCGGACCGCCCATGATTGATCTTTTGGTACAAGTGCCACCAAAATTATAACATAGCCTTAATGTCTGTATTATATGCTATAGTCTTATTTCCACCACGTTAACGCCTAGTGTTACAATTTTTTAAGTTTAAAAAATGATAATTACATTATAATTAATGTGAATTTTCTTTTCTTGTTATACTTTTTGCGATCTACTTGATATCCCATGCTTCATACATTTCTGATAGATTTCCTTTTATACTTCTATATAAGCACGATAAAGTTGTTACAAAATAATTTTGCATTTAATATATCAATTTTTTATATAATATTTGAAAATCAACGATTTCCTTAGACAATAATTGCCTTTACAGAGTATCTTCCTCAATTGTAGGGAATTTTACTAATAAATCATAATCGTTATATGTAATACATTTCTAACGACTATTTTGACTCTGTGTAGTAAGGTTTATTTATTTAATTTTCAATATAAATGTTGAGTATGCTCATGTTGGTTTTTAATACCTGTATTTACTTTTAGTATGCAATAAGTAAAGCAGACTATTAGATAGGGTGACTACTGGCAATACTATCATTAGAGGATTTTTGCTATTTTCTCTATGGCTTTTACCTTCCTTTGGAATAATGACGAAGTCGAAGTCTGTTAACGTTCGTGGATTCTGTATACACGCTTATAATTCGCATTAAAAATAGTAATTTCTTATATATTTGCCTGTTAGTAAGTGTTTGAAAATGTACAGAAATAAAAGAGATGTCGATAAACACGTGGAATTTTTAATATCCAAATTGTCAATGAAGGAGGTAAGTGAAAAATAATACAGATTTCATGTGAATTTTGGCTGTTCGAATTTTAATGAGTAAATTGTTCTTTACAGTTTAAAACTCGTTCATATTCTGTCGCCCGATTGTATTTTGATGTTGGAGACTTTACAAGTTGCGTAAAATACGTCGAGCAATATCTTACTTCCAAAGATAATAATGCCGCCGCGCACAAACTACTTGGGCAGGCATTGCAAAAATTAGGACAAAAAGAAAAAGCTCTTGAGCATTACAAAACTTCTCTTGATTTAGATCCATTGCAAACAAATATTATCTTGGACAGTAAGTATGTTTAACTTAAATTTTCTATACTGGACGCAAATTGAATAACCTAAGAAGTGAATGTCAATGTATGTCAATACACTAATATACACATAGAAAGATCTTTAATGTATAATTTTCACAAGCGAGAAACTACGTATTTAACTTGTAACACTTACACACTTAAAAATATTTGCGTTTTAAAAAATATACATATACCTGCTACTATAATTACTACTACTATGATTTGAATTTACCAATTTCCTTTTCTTTATAGAAATGTGCTATTTGGCGCCAAATTTTAGTCCTAATTTATATGAGTAAAAGTGGTTCTCTATTGTTTAAAGATTTCACTAGTAAAAATATATGTGTGTGAGGCAATTGGAAATATATAATTGGTATTGTTGCAGGCTAACCTGTACAATCTATACTATTGATTTAAGAGTTGAAATTTTTATGTTTCATAGTTCTTATTTTTGTAAGTCTACTCCTAAAATTTCAACTTGCAGAAAATCATAGTTTTTGAGATATAAATTTTTAAAATGTTAATTAATATATGTGAAAATAATGTATATTAGCTTAATAAGTGAATTTCAATGTAAAAAAAAAATTAATTCGACCCATGTAAAGATTTTGTACGAAATTAAAGGATTTTGTACCATATTAGAATACAAAAGTCAAAAAGTTTGAAGTGGATGGTGTTGGAGGTTAGGTACACTTTTTTTTTATTTTTACACTAAAATGTTGTTTTAAAAATCTATATATGTGGTAAACAGATTACAAATATCAACCAATTGGAAATATTTCCTATATATAATATTTACAGGCGTTGCGATTGGGTGTCGAAAATGGCGGCCTGTGGTACAAATTACAAACTTTATATTTTTTTCTCGAAAACCAAGCGTTGCCTAGAAATTTTGCTATACACTGGTCTTATGAATTACAGTTCTCTATTGATTATTTTTTTTTTACTTTGAAATTTGTATATGCAATGCCAATATACATTATCTCTCATTCCTAATCTTAAAATTTTCAAAACTTCATATAAAAAAACTGAGGAATTGCAACCCCACCATCAAGTACCCCCTCCATACCTACCCCCCTCCACCCTCGTCCCCGTCGCCGATATCGATTGTATATATTGTAGTCCTTCCAAATATCTGGGAAAAGCTTCATTCACAAGAAAAATTTAACACAAATTTTATTATTTTTATGGAGCTTTGCTATTGCTAATGAGTCACCCCTCATTGCAAGCTCCTTGGTTGTTTATCATGTGCACTCTTCTTCTTCCTCCTAGCCTTTTCCCAAGTTACTTGGGGTCGGCTTCTGAGCGACCCAAATATTACCGGAATTTCAGTTTTTACGCAGAGCGACTGGCATCCGACCTCCACAACCTAAAGGGATAAACTGAATTCGAAGGATGGATTAGTTGTCAGGATATTTGAAGGCACTGACATCCTATAACGACTGCCA
>JAOCPS010226065.1:0-13757 GCA_025505425.1 Graphium colonna
AATCCCACGTTTGCGACAGCGATCCACTGCCCGTAGGTTCCCTAAGCACCGAAAGGTGCTGGTGTCAACGGACCGAAAACCAACCGTTCGTCTACGAACAGGAGGCTACGGACTATCGACCAAAAAAAAAAATAAGTGGCGGTATGCGTAAGCGTACCTATTTGACGGCATGCATGAGCACACCTCTTTACACCCATTTCGTGGTTTTCATTATATATTATCACTGATTTGACAGTGTTGCCATTTAAGATTTACTATTTTGCCTTTGTTTTATGGAAAAATAAATAAATATAAACGAATTGTAGTTTAATTATAGCTATCTAACTAAAAATGTATACTATTTTTAAAATCTCTACTTATCTACTTATTGTTATATATTTCATAGTATACAATATTAATTCACATTTAAGATCAAATTCGTCACGGTCAAGATTTCGGATGTGTGAAAAGTGCAGTTTTGTATTTCACTCTGGTACATTGGTGCGAAGATTTAGAAAAAGACGGATGGTCAATGTCAAACGTAAAAGGTCATTCGGGTTCATAAATCTTATCTTCAGCTTGTTATTCGAAGTTTGGCTTCCAGTTTAACTCCAAGTTCCTTGAAAGTTATGTTATAACGTAATCACAAGGTAGGAAGTTATGTTGAAACGGAATGCCATCATCCTTATCGGTGTGGCATTCCGTTTCGGCTACGGAATGATCATCGGAACATCGATGTTTATAAGCGTTACATAGATTTATCACTTGCAACCCTAAAGAAACTGTCAACTGTCACAAATCACAAAGTAGGTAGTAATGTTGTATGCATAGAGAAAAGTTAATCGGTGTTTCGTTAATCTTCCATCGTACTCAAATTTAATAAAATCGGAAAATTTATTTTATCATTGATATTAAAAATCATAGCAATGAAAACAACTATCAATAATTTTTGTAAAATCTTACTTTTCGCTATAATTTTCGTGAGTTTTATCTCGAACGTTGTTGTTGGCAGTTCAACTCCAAAAAAACTGCAGATTGGGGTTAAAAAAAGACCAACAGAATGTCCGATTAAGAGCAAGAAAGGAGATTTATTGCGTATGCATTACACGGTATGATTTTTAAACAGTACAAGCTGTATTAAAAGTACGAGTTGTTGCGATTCAGTTTTAAACATAAGTAATTGTAGGTAATTTTATAGAGTAGAGAACACGTTAATATTTTATGCTATAAATAAGTGATTTGTTAGACCCGTATTAAGCCATTTTTTTAGGATATTGCTGATTTTAAATAAAAAAGAATTCGTAAAGTTCGTAGCTTGTATGAAACAACGCCATTAATGACATCGCGAACGCTAATTTAAACTCTTGGAGTAATAATCACGTGTACCTAACTAATCTACACAAAACAATCTAAAAGTCGAATAAGTGATTTTATACCAAATTAGACCACCAATTAAAAAAGAGGCACAAAGCAGGTGTCAATAAAACTTCGAAACAAATATTTTGAAAAAACATTAGCTAATGGAATATCAGTACTCATATAAATTTCAAAATTTAGAAATTCATAACTATGAATAATTCTAAAAAAATATCTAAAATTAATTAATTATAAATATGCCATTAAAATAACATTAGGTCAAATTCCATAACAAAGTATTGAATTTAAAAATATTTGAAACATTATAGTATTACACATTTGAAATTCATGATGTTTTTTTTATCCAAATTCCCGTTACCTTTTTCAGAAAAATCAGTAATGTAGTTTATTTTTAAATTAAAGTAACAAAATATTTGTATTGTTTGCACATTTAAAAAAACAGTTTTACCTAATGGGTATACTTCCAAAATGGTCCCATTAAATTTTTTATAAAAATCACACCTGTAGTTTGTTTTTCAAATAATAATAGAGAAGACAAAAGTACACTTGCAAAGCGTTTTAATTTTTTTGTAATTTTCTGTAAAAATAAACTTTTGTAAACCAAGTCATCTATACTCTATCAAATACATACACATTCTTAATTGGTTATATATACTTGCTAGACGGTATATGCTAATTAAATACACAATTTACACAAAAAAGTATAAAATAATTAATTACATTTATGCGTGTCTATAATTATAAAATTTATATAAATTTACAGGGCACATTGGAGGATGGGACTGAATTTGATAGTTCCATACCTCGAGGAAATCCATTGAGTTTCACCCTTGGGTCAGGTCAAGTTATTAAAGGATGGGATCAAGGTCTTATTGGTATGTGTGAAGGAGAACAGAGAAAATTAGTTATTCCACCAGAATTAGCATACGGAGAAGCTGGTGCTCCACCAAAAATACCTAAATCTGCAACACTTACATTCCATGTGGATCTTGTAAAAATTGAAAGAAAAGATGAACTCTAGAAAGATTTATCTACAATATTCTCAAATTTCACAATATTGATAAATTCAACTCAATAAATATAGAAACAAAAAATATTACATCAGCACAAACAGCGTGTAAATTCACAAAGTAATTTTATATATTATGTAATGGGTTCTATGCATTTATTTTTAATGTTAAGCTAGCCTTTTGATATATTTTGTAAGTCTAAGATGTGGCTCTCATCATTTTACTAACAGTAATGCAGTAACACATGTCAATGCTCATTGTCTGTCATATGTATATTAAAAGGATTTATTACATAGTTAAAACAGATTTTAATAATATGATTGCTACCTCTCTTATAGTGGACCAGTTCATTCACCACTAATGTTATTTTATAAGTAATTCATTAAATCTGTGTTGAATTAAATTTTTTTAATTTCCATAAAATTGTTTTTTTTAACTGACTTCTAAATGAGGAGGTTTTCAGTTTGGTTAATTTTTGTTCTATTTTAAAATGTATTATATTTTTACAACTTTTGAATTTAATTTTAGAACTTAAATGATTGATAATACAATGTTTTTACATTTGTTATTATTTAGAAAACTATTAAATAATTTTTAACTTAAAATTGCATAAGTTTATGTGATCTTTGGTACAAACAAAGAAAGTTTTCAATAATTTGCTTGGCATTTTTTTTTATGAATTTATGAGAAGAAGGCAAACGAGGAGACTGCTGGCCTGACGTCGCCCATGGACTCCCGCAACATCAGAGGAGTTGCAAGAGTGTTGCCCGCCTTTTAGATAAAAGTACGCCCGTTTCTTGTAGGTCACTAACTCGTATTGGTCTGGCAATACCGCTGGCGACAATTCATTCCACAAGGAAGTTGTGCTTGGCAGGAATTGTTGGCGAAATCGCACGGTTGTGGCCTGAGAACCATCAAGGTGGTGTGGATGGTGTTTATTGGTTTGTCGCGTAGTGCGTTGAGCTAAAGGTATTAATCCGAACAATTCCTCGGAACACGTTATAAATACGGTAAAGGACGCAAAGAGACGCAACGTCCCTTCGTAGAGTCATGGTATCAAGCCGACCGGAAAAAGCTTGGTCGTCAACAATTCGAGAGGCTCGACGTTGAAATGGAAGGAGTCAGCTCCTATTGAGGTGCTCCAGCTCAAAAGATGAGAGCAGTATTCCATTAACGGGTGAACCCAATGACCGAAAAATATACAAGACTACGAACCATATAAAGCCAAGTAAAAATGAGTTTTAAGATGCTGTGGTAGCAAGTAATGCGATAAATCAATATAGTTGTTAGACTACTAGTGCACGTTGGATGGACACTCCGAGCTACAGTTTTGCGACGTCATTAACAAAATTTAAAAAATGGGTTACCAAACTTTTCAAAGGAATTGTAGCCGGTGCACACATTGTGACTCATTGTTGGCATCTGTTCAACTGCTAAACTATCGGATTTGGGGGTGTGAAGGCCCTAAGCCAACGAAGGACCTGATGCCCCTGATTATTTTTTAATAAAACAAACAATTTTTAAAAGTCTTATCGTCTAGAAATAATGTTATTTCAACAAAGCGTTAAATAAAATGATTAAGTTAATCGAGCGAGTGAGATCTATAATTAAAGTTGTGTCCAAAACTCATTTTATGTATGTATGTTCCACCTTCACTTTCAACAAGAGCTCCAAATTACATGTAATTAAGAATACATAAGGGTAATATTAGTGTGGTTTTTAAGTTTGTTGGGCATCCAAATCAGTAGTTTATGATACTGATCGTGCAGGGATATGCTTGGACCAAGGAACTTAGAGTCAAGTTTGACTCTAACTTCCTTGGCTTGGACCGTCATATCATCACAGACTGGATGATAGTGAATAGTAATACTGGCAAACAAATCTGACATCGTGCTGATGCGATGTTAGGAGGCACAGTTAAGGTAACTTGTAAAAACCCAAACAAAAGAAAGCCAAATATTTATATAATTACATAAGACACCAAAATATTTACAAAGCGAAAGAACTATCGTAACTATAAATAAAAAAAAACTAACTATAAATAAAAAAAATAGCAAGATTAGACCAAAGAATTAATCTCTTTTGGAGAGTCTAAATTCAATGTAGTAATTAGAGAGACTACATCGAATTTATGTAAATAATTAAAATTTACACAAGGTGGTAATAAAGGTAACCAGTGCCAAAAAGCTTCTTCTCTCAACATAGATTGCAATTTGTGGCGTAATTTATAGCACTACAGCTGCGAGTAGCATATATTGAATTATTCCCAAAGACAGGAATAAGGATGACGTTTAAACTTTAAAGTGTCAGAAATGTCGTACTGGCAAATAGTTTGTATTATATTCTTTCATATTTAATGAAAAATTTAAACCAAACAATAATTATTTATTTAAATTTAGTTAAAATTGTTAGAAGACGTGGATAAAATATGGTCAAAATTATATTTCTTCATCCGGACCTGGGTATCGGAGGAGCAGAACGTCTTGTTTTAGATGCCGCATTAGCTTTCAAGAGTAAAGGCCACGAAGTAGGGTTTTATACTAATCATCACGACCCCACTCATTGTTTTGCTGAGACGAGAAATGGTACATTTCCTGTGACAGTTGTCGGAGATTGGATTCCGCGTTCAATTTTTGGTAAATTTAAAGCGGCATGCGCTTATGTGCGAATGGTGTACGCTGCAGTTTATTTAGCTTGGTATGTCATACCGGCAGAAGAACCGACTCTTATATTTTGTGATCTTATATCACTATGCATTCCATTTTTGAAAATGGCGAGAGGACCGTTTCGAGTTGTGTTTTATTGTCATCATCCTGATAAACTTTTGACTTCAGAAGGTGGTTTTTTGAAGAAAATATACAGAGCTCCATTGAATTGGTTGGAAGAACTTACAACTGCTCGTGCGGACAAAGTTTTGGTAAACAGCAAGTATACAGCAAGAGTATATCAAGATGCTTTTCAAAAAATCAAAGATATTCCTGACATATGTTACCCTTCAATTAACACTGACTTCTTTAATACTACAGTTCCTAAACCTTTGAAAGAAGTTGTTCCTGTAGGTTTGGACAAGTCTATCTTTTTATCCATTAATAGATATGAAAGAAAAAAGAATCTGCCGCTAGCATTAAGAGCTTTAGAGCATCTTAAACATGTTCTAAGTGAATCTGACTGGAGCAGAGTTCATTTGATAATGGCAGGAGGATTTGACCCAATTAATTTGGAAAATATGGAACATTACATTGAGTTAACTGATTTAGCAGCAGAGTTAGATATTGAAGACAAAGTAACATTTATGAAGTCTCCTAAAGACACGGAAAAAGTTTCACTCCTTTATCATTGTAAGGCCTTAGTCTACACTCCATCTAATGAACATTTTGGTATAGTGCCTTTGGAAGCAATGTATTACAGAAAGCCAGTTATTGCTGTTAACAGTGGCGGACCTACAGAGACTATAGTGAATGATGTTACAGGATTTCTGTGCGAAGCCAATAGTGAAGCTTTTGCTAGGGCTATGAGCAAGCTTATTTGGGCCCCAGAATTAGTTGAGAAACTAGGAGAAGCAGGCAGAAAGAGGTTTGAAACAAAATTCTCTTTTGATGCTTTTACTGAGCAGTTGGATGGAATTTTGACAAGGGAAAGGCAAATTATATCTGAAGCACGAGCCATTGAGCATGATAAGAAGAAGAAATAACATACTGCTAACACTCCAACAATATTTGATATTGTTTGAGTGTTAAAATCTGCTAAATATTGTTACCATTTTTTTACAGTTAATAATCAGTACTTGTAGCTTGTAATCATTAGCAAATGTGAGTACATCAATTATTGAAGCATTTTAAAATGAAAAAATCTCATTTGTAATATTATATGGCTTTGTAATCATAAAATTTACTGTAACTTTAAAGACGAACCTTAATTTATTAGCAGTTACTTAGAAGTGATTGTGATATTAATCAATAAATATTAATTAATAACAAGATTCTTTAAAATATTTCTACCTGTAGTTTTCTTATACTTATCTTGAAATTACTAAGCTAAATACATGCTATTTTTGAGGCATATCTTTATTTTTTAAATGATAATTAATTGTGCAGTTTTTGTAACAGAATAAATTAAGGCTTGCCCTTATGGCATACAAGATCTCGTTAATTACATTTTTAGAAGGACTACTTGGCGTTTGTATTATTTATATTTGCTAAAACAATTTCTAACATGTTTTTTAACTTATTGTTTTTTTTCTTTTACATGCTTATAAATATCGAAGTTGAAATAGTGTGTTAATTTTTTATAGAAATGTATATTCAATATGTATATATGTTAAATATTGTTTTCAGATTTTGTTATTTTGTTACACGAAATCTTAATATGTTTTTTCAAACATATAAAAAGCTCCTATTTTACATTATAGATAGACATTTTAATTTTATTTATATATGTATGTATAGATATATTTGAAAAGTTCTTACGTTAAAAGAATAATTAACATTTTTCAGATAGTGCAAAATATCAAAAACTTATTGAAAGTCTTTATATAAATAAGTGTTTATATATAAAATGTGTGCTACAATGTTGAACTTAGGAAAGTTTTCCATTCATTTATCAATACTGCATTTATATATTTAGTTTGCTAAATCTATATTAAGTTGTTCAATTTTAATTATGGTAATCTGTGGTGACTGCTATGCATTGTTTTTTTACTGGGATATATATCATATATAAATGTTTATGACATAGTACATACCATTGATATCTTAAGGTATTGATATCTTTAAATTCTTTATTGTATCAATAAAACACAATGTAACAAAATAATAAACTTTATTCTTATATGCATCATTCCATATTGATCTTCTCAGCTGGTTCATAAATAGTATCAACAACTTCCGGTGGCAATGGGTCTAGTAGCTCAAACTTTAGGTCATACTGTTGATCTAGACCTAAGTAACTGTCGCTAAATATGTACAATGTGTATATGATGCGGCCTGTAAACAAAAAAATGTTAATTGGTGAATTGTTATTTTCCATGTATATTGTGCTGTGTTGAATAAGTCATAATAGGTGTATAGAACTAAATTAGCAGTTAAAATTTCTCTGTTAAGAAGTGTAGGGAAGGCCAAAAAAGTTAAACTTTTAATTATATTTAACTGGAGATTTTTTTATATAATTAATACTTTGTGGTAATGCTTGTTACTTTCGGTTTTTTGAGAGCACATAATTATTTACACATCCAAATCTGTTTAGCCTTTTTACATAAAATCCATTACAAATAGTAAGTTACACTTGTCAATGCTACAACTTTGTCATGGTAAAAATTTACTTAAATAGTGTGTGAGTTAAAAAGTAATTGAACTGTACAGTTATTATATTGATAATAAGCTATTGCTTGTATAGCTTCCTGTTATAATTGTAAAAAAAATAAATGTTACACTAAAAAAAAGTATTTTGTTTTACATTCCTATTTAATCAACTTCCAAACAAGATAATCTTTACAGACAACTTTAAACAACTCAGATTAATTTTCATTTTAATTTAAAAAACTATTGAATCGATTTTTCTTAAAATTTCCTGGGACTAATCTGAAAGTACTACAAGGTTCAAACAAGTATGTGCCGATGACCTATAGTTGTCAAAGACAAAAAGTATTGTAAACAAAAAAAATACAGTGCCTGTATGTGAACAATAAACAGTAGGATAATTAAAAAAAAAATGGAGTGCTGTCAGGGGTAAAACAAGATTTTTAGGTCAACTATGAATAAAGTTTATACTAGATGTTGATAAAAGCTGGCCCTCAATTTGGATGTTTTAATTTTTTGTTGTTTGTAAATATCTCCATCATGTACAAACCGATTTTGAATCTACTCAAACAGAAGGACAAGCCGAATTGGCAAACTAGAAGATTTTGATTAAAATAAAGACATTATTTTAAAAATATCTGTTTAACTGACCCACCCTACCAATATTTTTCGATTTTATGCACATTGTTTTTTGTATTGCATAGTGTATCATAAAAAAAATATATATGAAATTGTTTTATAAAAGACTGGAGTTTTGGGTGATCATTTCTTATTTAAATAAAGAGAATAGAAATCCGAATTGAGAGCCTCCTCCTTTTTTGAAGTAGGTTGAAAGAAAAAAATGGATGTGTATTTTGAATATTCTCGTCTTTTTGAAAGCATACCACCTATAGCTTGAAAATTAAATTACTGACTTTCAGAATTTGTCTACAACATACAGATTTTTTTCTTTGAAAGCAATTTATGTGTACAATAAATAGAATTAAGCACATGTAGGCGCTGTGTAAACATAGCTTTACGTTCATATAGAGCCATGTGCCAAAATGAATGGAAACATCTATACCTTTCTAAAACAGTTTTTTTATTTGTCTCAGTTTCTAAGTGGCGTATCAATATGGCACATAACCCAGATTTTAACCCTCTATGGGCCGAATTTTTGTTTAAACTTAAAAAAAAATTGGGGAACTAAAAATCAGAAATTATAAGCTACGGTCATAAATATTTAATTGTACACAAATACTGTCAATATAACACTTAATTATAAATACATAAAATCTGGAAAGACAGCACTATTTTTAGTTCACTAGCCTCTGAATAGGATTTGTACTGGTTGTATTGACAACATTATAGTATTAAGATTTATGTGCCATCTCACAAAAAAGCCACAAATATTAATCAGTAAAATATCGATAAATTGAATGAAAATGTGACCTGAAAGTTACACAGGCCCATAGAGGGTTATGTTAGACCTAGATCCACCTGCAAATTGGATCCTATCAGAGCAGAATTGAAAAACAGTTTTGGCTTTTATTGGTATTGATTTAAAAATAACTTCTATGTACGTTATCGGCAAGTCACGATTTCATAATATCTATATTAGTATACAGCTGAAGTTTGTTTGTTTAGTTTAACGCGCTGATTCCAGGGGCGGGTCAGAATTGAATATAAAACTTTTGGTGTTGGATAGTCCATTTATAAAGGAAGGAGTGACATTATATAAAAAACAAATACATAAACCGGTGAAACCGCGGGAGCAGCGTGTATGTTGAATTTATAAACATTTTGCATTAACACCAGTCGAATAAATACGACTAAAAATACTTTTAACAGCGTAATTGGATGCTTACAATGTTTTTTTTTCAGGGACTGTGATATAGATATTTTTTCGTTTGTTATTAATTAATAATACATATACAATTCAAATCTTTTTCAGGTTAAAATTTCTTGTATATCGACATTATTTTTTCTGGAAATTTGAACGTACAATAATGTTCTTTTTTTAGTTATAGCATAATTTATTAGTTAAGTGTGATTCTGTTCTTTAGCATTTAAGCTTGTTTAGAAAAACAACTTCAACTAAGAATGTGCACGACAATGTTGTCAAAGATATGTCAAAACGTACGGATAGGAAAAAAAATAATTTTTACTTAGCAAAAAATCATGTGCGTAATTATGTGTATATTGTAAGTTTTCTTTTACACGGAACCTTTAGCATTTTTTATCTATTTCAAAAAGGGAAGGGTCTCTCATTTTTGATGTTTCTATTTTTTTAGACATGCGCATTCTCCGTCACTGTTGAACGGAAAAGAAGATTTTCTTCTTTTATCCAAATAATTAATCGCCAATTTCGCTTATCCCACTACTTGGGATGAGCTAAGTTGGCGAATTAGAAAATTCTGACTAAAAATAAATATTGTTTTGAAAACATTTTTTTTTGCTGACCCTACCTATATTTTACGATTTGACAGGTATGACGCCAAAATATGGCGTAGGATCATGCATACTCTTTGTTGACCGGCACTATATGCACATACGAGGGGCGATCAAAAAGTAATGATAATGAGTATAATAAAATAACGATTCTAGATTAAATTAAATTTATTTTTTTACATAGTCTCCTAAGAAGTCGACACATTTAGTTCAACGTTTCTCTAAAAATAAAATACCCTTTTAAAAAAATCTTTATCTTGGCTATCCCAAAATGCCTCTACAGCAGCCATCACCACGCTATCATCCTCAAAAAAAAGGGCGGGTGTTTGACCAGTTCGAAGCCTGCTTCTCGTATGGCAGCCATCGCTACTTCGGCTTTGTTTGCAGGAGCGATGTCCTGATGAAACAGGACTATCGCTCGGAGTTTGCCCCGTCTTTTTTCCTTTATGGCTTCTCGCAGTCGTCTTATTTGATCAGAGTAGTAGGAGCCCGTTATAGTAGCTTCTTTTTCCATTTAATCAACCATTATGATTCCCTCAGCATCCCAGTAAACGGACGCCATAACCTTGCCCGCCAAGCTCGAGACTTTGAACTTCTTAGGCGTCGGTGAGGATCAAAATGATGGATCCATGTTTCTCGGTACCCAATGCGCGGAGACCTTCTTCATATTCACTTTGCTGCTCAAAATGCTTTAGATGCTGCCATATGAGATCCCTGTGACCTCAGCTAAATGTCTGATGGTTACTCTTCGGTATGTTAATACGATATCCTCGATTTTTTTCACGTTTTCCTCAGTGAGGGACGAGGTTGGGCGTCCCTCGCGATGTTCATCTTCTGTGGATGGTCTACCCAGCTTAAACTCTTTGCACCACCGTGTCACTGTAGAATATGGAGGAGCAGAGTCCCCCAGTGTCTCCACCAAATCAGCGTGGTTTGGTAGACATATTTTTCAAACCTCTGTTTGAAAAAAATGTACCTCTGTAGTTGATCACGCATCTCACTTCATGTTTCTCCGTTCTCGTGTTGTCGCTCCGACTGGTTGTATTCAAATGAATGTAGCTGCTCCAAATGCATTTATGCAATTTTTTAGCTGGGAAGTAGTGAAGGACCGAAGATCTTTTTTGGATTTTTATCTTTATTAGAAATACCCGTTTATCATTACTTTTTGATCATCCCTCGTATATTGTTTTAACTTAACATTTAAGTGTACATTTTATGTGTCAATGTTTTGTATACGTTTAGTTGGTAAGCTTTGATGATAAATAAATATACGCATTTAAAAACTCACCACGTTGCTCTGGCGTCGAGAAGGCCATCTGGTTGTTTCCTTGTGCCGATGCCCGTTTCAGGGCGACCAGCTCGCCGCGTTCAACGTCACCCAGAGTCAAGAACCATCCTTCGTTTTTTCCACGCGGGAATCGTGGACAAAACACGTTGTTCGGATTGGCGCCGCGACGTTGCGACTCTATCACTAGGGTGTAATCCTGTAAATGTGTGTGTATACTCAAATTATATTGGGGTCGGCTTCTAATCCATCCAAATATTATCTGAATATAAGTTTCAACACAGGGCGACTGGCATCCGACCTGCGCAACCCAAAGGGATAAACTCTATTCATAGGATGGATTAGTTGTCAGGTTATTTGAAGGCACTGACATCCTTTTAACGACTGTCAAAGGAGTTCTTTTCTGTTGGGGGATTCATACTTTTTTGAAATATATTCTTTTATACGAACATTATTTACATGGAAGCTATGTAAGCTCTCGCTAACCGTCTACTGGTATGGGCTCTTGATTTGTAAGCCGGAGGTCGTGGGTTCGAATCGCGTGGGGGAACAATAACTTTGTGTTGCTGTTTCTTGGTTGGATTAGAGCAATGCGGGCTGATAACCTGATTGCCTGAAGAAAAATGATCCATGCGTCGGATGGGCATGTAAACAGTCAGTCCTGCCCTTAATCTCTCTCCGGTCGTGTCGAATATCCGTTCCATCGGGCTTTGAGAGTTAAGGAACAGAGAATGCACCTGTGACTGCGAGTACCCTTGTGTACTATAATATCTCCTTTTGGCTTATCCCTGGTAGATTGGCCGCAGTGGCCGAAATTCGGTCAGGAGGGGACTTTTTATATAAGCTTAAATAACATTCTAAAAATAATCTCAACAAATTAGTTTTTTCATTAAAGCTGCTTCTAGTTTTTTTTGTATTGGTATGTTCGCGCGAATCTCCGCCATTTATGAGACGATTCAAAGACAAAAATTGTGAAACTTCCGAAATGGACCCATAATATTTTTTTAAATATCGGTTCAGCTTGTTTTTTAAATTAAAATAACAGGGAAAACATATTCTGGAATAAGTACACGTAAGACGTTTGTCGCTGGATTTTTTAATTTTCTGTGAAAATAATCTTCTTCAAATAGTTTTTTACTTATTTCAAACGAAGATTATATTATCATAAAGTATCATTAGTTAAAAAATAACATTATAAAAATAATCTCCACAAATTAGTTTCTTCCATTAAGGGCGTTATAAAAAATATATCATATCGCATATCTGTGAATTTGTTCGGTAAAACTGATTTAGATGACCGGTTGGCGCAGTTGCCGAGCCCTTGGATTCAGGATCGCAGATCGTGGGTTCGAATCGCACACGGATTTTGTTTTCCATGGCCTACAGATAATTATTTCGGATCTGGAATCTTGGTAACACAATCGAAAGAGCTCACAGCGTGGGCAGCATTTTTAAATAACAAAAAGGTACTACTGGCTTCACATCGGAAACAGTTTTATCATAGCATGGAATTACACGCGTGAGATTGCCGGATGGCTAACCTTTTTTTTCTACTCTTCCCCGAGTCGTGTCGAACATTCCCTACGTTAAACTTAAAAAAATGTAGCAAAAACCGCACCTGTGTCTGTCTACGTATGCATTTCTGCACTATGTTATTTAACGTACAATAATTTACACTAATTAGGATAATTGGATATTATTCCACCTCCGTAGCCCAGTGGAATTGGCACTTGCTTTGAAACCGGAGGTCGTGGGTTCAAATCCCGCGGCAGGACAACACTTTGTTTTGTTTCTTGGTCGGATTACGGTATTGCGGGTCGATTCACCGTATTGGCTAAAGAGAAAGATGATCCATGCGTCGGATGGCATGTAAAAAGTCGGTCTCGGTTGTCAAGAACATCTTTGGCAGTCGTTATAGGATGTCAGAGCCTTGAAATATCCTGACAACTAATCCATCCTTCGAATTCAGCTTATCCCTTTGGGTTGCGGAGGGAAAATGCCAGTCGCTCTGTGTAGAACTGATATTCAGGTAATATTTAGTTGGATTAGAAGCCCACTCCAAGTAATTTGGGATTATGTTAGGAGCAACAAAGGGTACAATGAGCATTATTTAAATTTTTATACCGAGGAGACCTTTGCCTAGCATTCGTTTAAGTCAGCATAAAATGAAGTATGCATGACTTTTGGGCATATCGGATGGCCAGGTCTACCCTTTTCTTTTCCTATCCCCTCGAAATCCTTAATCCCGACTCAATCCTATCCAATGAACCTATTCTATCCAATATCCCAGGTTGATAACGCACTTGCAACTCTCCGAATGTTGCAAGTGTCTATGGGCGACGGGATCGCTTACCATCAGGTGAACCGTCTGCTCGTTTGTCT
>JAOCPS010226175.1:0-13756 GCA_025505425.1 Graphium colonna
ATGTCGAAGATGGACTTACCCTCTGGAGTTAGTTCCAGGTGGACCTGGACCATATCTATGGGCAGTTTTGTGCGTCCCTTGATGTATTATTTAAAAACAGCTAGTTCTGCCCAGCGGTTTTTCCACCATTTCATTTACATTAATCATCGGTCCCAAAAAGTCAAAGGAATATGTTATGGAGCTCCAATTCATAGGCAAGGCCTAAGAAGCTTTCAAATATCAGTGTGTCAAGACTTACAACTTCATATATTAACTTACTTTATTAATAGTATATGGTAAGTGTATTATCGTAGTTTTCTAATAATAAGCAATTTAGCAACAGCTTGTGTTGCCCGCGATATTGCCCAGCTTGAAAATTATCTCTTTTAATCATTATATTTAAAATATCAATATTAAGAGAGATAGCTCAATGTTAAGAATCATTAATATAGAAACAGATAATAGGATAAAAATAAATAAATATTAATCTGGCCATAACATAACATATCGTGACTGCAAAAAGACATAAATAAAATAATATTTAATTTGTTAAGTAGTTTGTACTTAAGTATAACGGACATACAGGAAGACATTATTCCAAAAATGAAGGATTTCAATGACATAAGCTACATATTATACATTCTATTTATTAAAATAGCATTAAAACCCATACACTAATTTATAAAATCAATCATTTATTCAATCACATATTTTTACTATTTATATAATCAAGCCCCATCTGTCTATATTGTTATTGAGTCAAAGATCATACAGACAGAAACAATATAAGTAGAGAGAGAGGATAGAGGATGTAGGATGAGGATAGAGGATATAGGCAAAAATAAAAAAAACTATTTTATTTTAGTACCTTTTATACAAAATACCAAAATATTCTTCATCTTACAGACACAGACATCAACTTCAAATGTATGTTGTTATAGGCGCGAAACAAATAACCATCAAGGATTCAGTTGCAGTGTGTTTAGATTTAAAGCGTGTGGAATTAAATACATGCATATGTTACCATGTGAAAAAAAATAACCCAACTGGGAAATAAACCGTGAAATTTAGTCCTCTTGAGAAACTTACATGGGATAATAAAATAAACTTACATCTAGTGACCATTTCAACAAACATACTCCAGCATCTTAGCTTTAGTATTAAACATCAGACTTGCTTCCAATAGTCCATTAAAGAAGTTTTTAGAACAAAGCTCTTGGTAAGAGGCAAACATTAAGGTTAACATAATCACTACTTCTGTTAAATAAAGATATTTTTTTTCTATAAAGAACACAACAACATATGGTGATAACGTCAGAAATAGCTGCATTTACAACACTTGGATTAATACTTCATACACACTTTCAACACAAATATGGTGGCTTACAGTACAGTTAAAAATTGAGAAGATTTACATAGTAAATCTTAGTGTTGTATTAGTGCAAGATGTTGAATTTGGTAGCTAAAATTTATAATTTTAAGCCGGCTTAAATCTGTTGTTGTGTTAATACATAATTTAAAGATATCTAAACAGTATATAGATTCTTAGTAGCAGAGCTGTGCTTCACCATGGTGTCTCTGTGTAATTGGAAACCAATCTTTCCATGGATTCCAAGCTGTTCTTTTATTTTCCTACCAATTTCAAGGTTTGCCTGCTGTTTTGATGTATCTGCTGTCCAAACACCTAAGGAATAATAAAAATATTATTAAGAGTAAGAAGCAACCAAATTATCCTCTTTATCATGCTAACAGTTAATCTTGTTTATGACAATAGTAAATAATGCCAATAAAATCATAATATAATCATCAAATTAAATTCTTTTATTTGCACTTGAAACTTTAAAATATATTTAAATATTTTAGTCAATGTAGTTGCACCACATTCTGTTTTCATATACTCAGTTTTTTAATTAAATTAAAAATTTGGTACAAATCTATCTCTCCATATAGGTTACTTACCAATTTTATCTAGCTTAGCCCTTACATTCACAACCGCTCCACAGATTTCCTCAGCATGCTCAAAATTTTCTCCAATTAATAGAAGGACCTGGAATATAAGTAAATAAATTTGTATTAATTAATAAATATTATCTCTTAATCGCTTGTCTTTCAAAAGTTCCATAAAAACAATTTATTTGAACTCATTATACACTAAAGCTAAGATAAAATAGAAGTTTTTTAATATAACTTTTATACTAATAAGAGATTTATATCCTAATTGTTATTTTTATCAAAATATACATATGTGGAGATTTTATCAAGTTGTTTTTGTTTAATTAAATTATGATAATTTTATAATACATACAACACTTGCTGCACATACTTAGGTTTTCTTGTGCAAAACCAGAGCCTTGAACAGAAAAATATTTTTAAATACATATATTTATCAATATATATAACATGTCATAAATATGATACAAGTACATTTTTTATGATATTAAATGTACACATACAGCAGTCACCATTTAATACTTAACAAACTATTAGTTTACCAGCTAGCTTTTCCAATACATAAACAAAATACTCACAATATCCAACCAAAACCTGTCTAAATCAGAGTTTCGTTGCTTCTTCTCAAGACTGATGAGCCATCGGCCTCCCATTTTGTTGGCATCATCTTCCCACATAGGCCGGATTCCTTGCTTAAACACAGCATAATCATGACCCTGGCGTAGTTCAGAAGGTAGTTTGATGTGGTGATAAAGTCTGGAAATTGAAATACAACCATAAAAAATATACTATCACATTATATTACATCTATCACCACTTCTAAATTCATAATGTGTATACAAATTCATGTAACTTAATTTTGCTTTTATCTGTAAATATTTATAAACAAAAATATTTTGAAAAACATAGATATATAGAAAAGTAAAAGTTAAGACAAAACAATTTTACCTCCAGAAGTCTTCAACTGTATCAAATGTTGTTAATTCAATTAAGTTTTCCTCCCAAGTCTTAGTCCTATCATTATCATAGAACCATAGACTCCAGGTGTTCTGTAATGGATGCTTGATCAGGAATTCTGGTGGGATCTCGGCAGTAGTGTTGGTTTTCCCATCTGTGGTAGTAGTACCCTTAAAAACACAAGTCATTTTTTTTATAAACCTAACCTATACAAAATAATCAAAACTTTCAGGAACTTATTTAGGTATAATATTAGTAAAACTAAGGCTATTTCTTTTTTAATTGGTTGCGCCTTTTAAGTTTATAAGCAATATATCAAGCGAACACGAAACAATTGCAACAGTGAAAGTTTGGTAGAGCCACATCAGCATAGATCGGTGTAATTAAGGAAGGTATATTGACATAACATTTAAAAAAGAGTAATTTACTTTGAAAATAACATTATTTATTCGTTTCTACCCACCTCAACTTCTTCGGTATTATTTCCAGCCATGTCACAAAAATCTTTTAAGCCTGGGTTTTTTGCAAAAGACAGAAACGACTTATGTGTTACAAGACTATAGTTGTGGCCCCTGTACAGATAATATTTTCAATTTTAATGGTGTGACACTTAACAGCGTAATCTTTTTTCATTGCAATATTAAACGAATAAATGTAAGTTTAGCAAAAATCATTTTTTATAATTTTTTTTTATACATATTAAAACTTATTTCAGATATTATTCTTAAAAAGCCGCTTTTATCTAAGCAACACTGGTAATAGATTGTCATGTAAATGTAATATCAATCAAATTAAAATTGGACGAACTTCACTCCACCTTTTCTTACTACGGTCTTAAGCTTTAATTTGCCGGTGTCATCCGTCCGAATTTTGCGAATTTACCAAAAAAACTATCTGCTTTAAGATAAAAATGTCAGTGCAAACCTTGTTGTTAGATTTCTCGGTAGACCCTGCTCGACTTGGTGACGAGAGTGGTCAAAAAACAATATTCGAACAACTAGAAACTGTGTTGAAGGAATACATACCGAACCTCATATTAGCAGCTGATATTAAAATAGATGGTGGGTCTTTGAAGATATTGACCGGAAAAAATGGTTGTTCGGTCTCGGTGAGATTGTTTGACCGAGGTCTTGTCACCGTTAATATCGAATATTATAAGGAGGACAATGAAGAGCCACTAATAAGCTTCAAGGTGAATTTTTATTTGTTTCTACTATGTAATTTACAAGGTGTTAATGTAAAGTGCATCCTACTTATTATACAATTTACATCCAATAATTTGTCAAAAAATGCTAGTGTACAGAAATCATTACATTCATTACAAGATATGTTTTCATGGTAAATTAATAAAAATAAAAAAATTATTATTAGATGAGAAAAAGAGTGACTTAATTACACATCCATGACGAATTTTGTCTTCAAAAATTTTAACAGATAGAGAATAGCAATTGATGAAATATGTCCAAAACGAAATTTGGTGTTTGGTATTACTTTCAAAAAAAAATATAGTTAATTGTATGGACTTCCCATTATGACAAATTTTCTAAATAATTTATATTTCCCTTATCATATTTCGTTTTAAACATGTTACTTCAATTACAGCTCTCAATCAATTAAAAATATTTACAAAGAGATATTACATGATTATATCCTTGATAATGGGAATCAATACTTTTTATTTATACCCATACAAATTATTAACATTATTATTATTATTTTTTTCTCGAAAAATAATACCAACCCTTTGGGGGTTGATTTTGGTTTAGATGTATCTTATCAATTATTATTCTCTATCAGTTAAGATTTTTGAAAGCAAAATTCATCATGTCTGTGTGATTGACAATTACCATAAAAAAGGATTTGACTGAAATTTTTTAATTGATAGGAAATTGTAATTTAGTGCCAGGGGAAATGCTTAAATTTGATAAATAATGGTTATGGTGCTTATTATTTATTTCAATATACCATTGATATACAAAAACTAGATATACACTAAAAAACTGATTTAAAAAGTCCACAGATCAATTTTAAATTGTGCACTTGATTGCTTTGAAAACTTGAGTCGTAATTCTATATAATCTGTGTTGGATATTACTTTGCAAAAACATCCTTATTTAAAAAAAATGCGGCCATTATTATAAGATTTATGATAAATTTTATGTATGTAAAAAAATTGCACAAAGACAATGATAAGTTACAAATGGTTTTGATTGTTACTTTTGTTGGAGATAGTGTATCTAGGATTTTTTAATATCAATTCAACATACACAAGATTCAATAAATTGATGTAACTTTACTATGTAAACTCCATGTAATATCACTCAATTTAACGACAAACTCTCTAAAGCTTTAATATCACATGTCTTTGATTGGTTTAGTTTGCCTTCCATATAATAATAAACTCTTTCCATTTCAAATGACACCTCTCCATAATGCCATATAATGTACAGTCTCTTTAGTGTTGTTACATAGAGTTTACACTGTATTTATTTTACTATGCAAATTTCTAAGACAAATTATATGATTGACTCTCAAATTTTTTTTTCTATATTCTAAGGCTTAATTGAAATTTGAAATACTTCTTGTATTTCTAAGAATGTGGTCATCCCATATAAATAATTGTTATGTGCAGTTACTCATATATATCTATTGAATGTTTAGAGCAAGTGGGATCAATTGATTGACTCATTTATTAGTTTTTCAAATGGGTTATATCATGTGATTCTAAAACAAACACATTGCTGTTAGCTGTGGTAAATATTTGAAGTATTTGTATAACTGATGTGGCTGTTTGTATATATGATAAAATTAACATTTCAATCTTGATAGAGTTAAGGTTGAGCGTAACATCTTATGTTTTAGACCTCTAAACTACTGGAAAGTTCGGTAAAGATGTCCTTGGACTGCATTCGCCTTAAACTTTTGCCTGCAATCAAAAGGGGCTATAAATATGATGTTTACCTAACTAGTTCAGGTCAGCCAATAATACCTGTTGGTTGCAATTAATTTTTCCCCCTGGCAACACCTATGTTGATTTTTGATATAAATATTTTTGTAGTCTGCAACACTCATGTGACTTTATAAACAATGTTTGCTTCATAGTTCAGTAGTTTCAAATGTTTTTTAAATTTAAAATTTTTACATTTTCACATAGTTTCATTATCAAAATATTGTATGAGATCTTTATAATATGTTAATTAACATCATAATTAGTATACAAAATTTACTCAATACCGTGTTATTTGACAAATATACTAAATGCAGTTTTTTCATTAAGTTATTTTCTTTTAATTATAATATATGTAGAAGTATATAATACATCAATCAGTTACACTTCAACAAATATCTCGTAGTGTAGAAGCCAATTTAACACTTTAATACTTCCATATTGCATACTTAAAGAAATGCATGTTTATATAATGTGTGTTATTCATTATGTACTAATGAATCTTCCAGTAATTACCTGAGAAGACGCTCAACCTTATTCTCTTGTCCCAGTCACCCCAGAGGAATGCACATTAGAAAAATTACCTGCATTTTTGTTTATTTCACTACTTTTTTATTGATTTTATTTAATAGACTGCAAGGGTATTGGAAAGCCAACTGAAAAAGTACATCACATGTATAAAATCTCAAGCCTATGCTCCAATAAAACGGTGCTTATTTAGCAGGTACTACCCAACTTCAGGTACGTTTTGATTTTGTTTATCTGTATCTAGCAGTGTAATACAAAAATAATTTGAAATTGTGCTTTAATTTATATACAAATTGTGCTTGTATTTCTATTCTAGGTTTAACAGCTTATATCCTTTTATGCATTTAAACATGAATTGCATACACTGTGTCAGCCCTATGATGTTGCTTTACTTTTTGGCTCCTAATATATTAATATTCAAAAAATCCATTTTTTTTTTTGCTGTAGCCTGATATTATAACGCCTTTATAGCCTAAGGGACGAGTAGTCTCTGATATGAGCACATTCAACCAAAAAACTCTTCAACTTAAAAATATATGAAGTATAGATAAAATTAATGCATTATGATCCACCATAAATTTAACATTAACAATTTATTGTAAATTACAGATGAAAGACTTCTTGAATATGACATTGATGGTGTTTTATTTGATGAACAATCACCATTTCAAAGAGTGCAAATTGTGCACTCAAAATCACTTGGCAATATGTTGGTGTTGGATGACTTACAGAGTAAGTTTTTTTTTCTTATGTTAAACATGTTCTCAGCCAATAATAAGGTGAGATTTAAGTATAGCGTTACTCGTAGTGGGATATAGCCCTATTACCAACTAATTTTCAATTTGGAAGACAAAAGACAAACATAAAAAATTATTAAAATTTGATTATGTCCTTTATTCCAAATCTGTCATTTATGGACATACTTGTAAAGTCAGTTTGGTAAACATTCTGATTAAAAATGTCTCATTTGTTTTTGGCCAAGAAATATTTTCAAGGATTATTGATACTTTTGTAGTTTTTCTTGAATGTTGCATTAATAAGCAGTTTCTTCTTTATCCATTGGCATGTCAAAGACTTTTTTTATGAAGAAGGAGTAAGATTTCATAAAACACTGTTTTTCAGAGGATCCATGGTTTATTTGATCTCTTATTATGTAGGTATTTGTAGATGATAAGTACATTAATTTTCATACATTAGGTAAATAATTTTATTATGATAAAATATTTATCATAACACTGTATCAAAATTAATGTTTAATGCATAATTTCCAAAATTATATTTCTTCTCATGGCGATAAATTAGTAAATTTCGTCTTCAATTAAAAAAAAATTACCACCATGTGACAATTCTACCGACAATGAGACTGTAAATATAAAACAACAAAGAAATAGTAGTAATAGTAAAATTTCAAATGATTTGCTAATATTTTTACAAAAAAGAAAGCACCAATGGTTAAAGATATGGACATCTGACCTTGTGATTGTGGATTCAAATCCCACCATTTGACTATTGTCGTAAACCAAATCCTAGCACAATTCTGGGGCTTAGTTGAGATTAGTTATAATAATTTTCAAAAACCCTTAAAAACTTCACTTTCTATTCATGTCTTCATATTCCATTGTATGTTTTGTCTTATAACTGTGACGTTTTCTATTAAATGAGACAATAAACATATGTAAATATTGTTGAGAACAAATGATATTTTGCTATGATTTATTTATATGACACATGAGTATATTCATAAATAACTGTAAATATTTAACCAGTTATATAAATTGTTATTTATTTTTAAAGTTATGTTTATTTTCTTACAGACATAGCTGAAGCTGACCTCATATACACCGAAACTTTAATGCAAAGGGGCAAGGAGAACTATGAAGGAAAAGAAATAGTAATTTTAGGTAAAAGATACTATCCATCAGTATCAGTTAAATTAAAATAAAAGTCGGTCATAAAAAGGGCCAAAATATTTTGATTAGCTTAATATACAGTGTGACTGACCTGACGTTAGTCACCTTTAATATTCAAAGATGTTATATATAGGGATCATATATGAAGAATATAAATATTATTACAAATAAATGTAGATCATAACATAGTAAATATAATCTAAAGTTAAAAAAATATTGCGCAATTCATATTCAACCTAGCGGACACGCTACGACGCCGCGTCCGCGAAGGGGTAAAAGAATTGTATCGCCACACGAGTGGCGGGGAGGTTGATGAGCTGCGGCGTGCTCGACTGTGTATGCAACAACGCGTTGTACTGCCACACTTCATTCATTGGAAAATTTCGGCTCAAACTATGCTTTTAATTTAATTACATAAATATGATGGCAATTGAGTACCGAGTGCTCACTTTTAATATCGAAGGTAATTCACCAATCACCTTGTAAACATTTAGCTGCTGGCCTAGCAGCGCCATATATCACCTACAAATTGCTTCTAAACCATCATGTTATCCATTGGAACATACACCAAAAATTCCATTAAAATCCACCCAGCCGTTTCGGATTTCGGTGACGTTCACGTATATAGAAAATTATACAGGGTGACTGGTGAGTCATTTTCCATATTTAAGGACGTTATATGTGGGGATGAAGTAAAAATATGATATTAAAAATAAATTCAAATTGACCACTGAGTAAACGTAATCGAAAGTTCAGTAATTATACAAAACCCATGATCCGAAAACTGCACGTGTCCGCTAGAATAGCTGACACGTGCAGTTTTCGCATCAATGATCTGCGCCAGCTGATGGTCAAAAACTATGCCCCTAATTTAATTACATAAATATGATGACAATTGAGTACCGAGTGCTATCCCTTAATATCATTGGTGAAGTATTATTATTCTATAATGTTAATTACGTATTTCACACAGGTGGTGGTGATGGGGCGCTCCTATACGAGCTACTTAAAGAAAAACCGAAATTTGTCTGGATGCTAGAAATCGATGAAATGGTGATGGACGCCTGCAACAAGCATCTGCGTTCCATCTGTGGTGACGTACTGGAAAGACGCAAGGGGCCCAATTACGAGGTAGAGTTACACTTTTTGACGCGACTGTCCATAATAACTTTGGTAACAGCTTTGTCGGTGATTGTGAGCCGTCACCATATACACTTAGCACTTTTCCTCTTATCCACACAACTGTCCATAAGTTAATAACAACATTATTGGTGACTGAGTTAGTCATATTTTCACGGTGACTGTACCTACTACTGACAGTCGAATCACCATGTTTGCACTACAAAAGGTTATTTTCATAACTACAGCAAATTTTACTGCAACCATACAATTGTCGGAGCATTCTAAAATGTGCTGCAAACAGCAATGGCTCTGTGTAATACTGTACTGTAGAGTAAAGTGGGAATTATGGTGCTTTATTGCAGCTTTTAAATATTTAGTTTTAAATTTTACCTCAAAATTCAAAACTAAGTAACCTTTGTAAACATTAATACAAATTAGGTAATAGATTTATATCTTTTTTAGGTAAATAACTAATTCTTTAAAACCCACAATAAATATAACCGATTTTTTTAAAAGCTTACTGTTTTTGGTGCTGCTTGTTGATTTCGAGCGCTACAGCTGCTTGATAGCGCAGTTGCTGCTTGTAGTGAAATTAAAGACACTTTAGCGAATGTATTAAAACTTTTCATAGCGAATGTATATAAATTCTATACAAACCTTTTCTTGGCGATGGTGAATGTGTTACTTTTGTTATACATTTTTATAATGGTGACAAAGATGTAAGAATGGTCATTGAAACAGATATTGCATTTTTCTGTGAAAATAATATTTTGTTCCCATTCAGATAATTGTCGAGGACTGCATGCTGACCGTAAACAAATTCATTAAGGAAAACAAGAAAGTAGACTATATTTTTGGTGACCTTACTGATATTCCTATCTCGGAGTCAGCATGTGGTGAACTATGGGAGTTTATGATTACCATCCTTCAAGCTGCTTTCAAGATCCTCAAACCCACTGGCAAGTTTATGACTCATGTGAGTATATAAATAATTATAATATTACTAGCTGACCTGGCCAATGTCGTTTTCCCATATAAATTATTCTTAGAAAATTTCTTGGTAATATCAGGTATAAAATTAAACAGGGTGAAAAATTATTAATATGGCTATTAAAAATAATGGTTTCTAATACAAGGGAGAGTGATTCATGCCACATCATTTAAAAATTGTCCAAATAAAAAAATTTGAAGGTAGACGACACTTATCACTTAAGGGTATGAAAAGTAGATTACAATCAATTTCATAAAAATCGGTCAAGATGTTTCAGTTAGTATGGCAACTAAAATTGTTTCACAAAAATTTATTTATTAGATATAGAGTTTATGATAAAATCTGGCAATTCCTGTAAGAGGTGATAGTACAGATCATTAGCTATCATATCGCTCTTGGTACTAACCAAGCAAAAATGTAAAACGAAGCAACCTGGGGCAACAATTTCGAATTTTTTTTTTAAGAAATATGGCAACTGTGGCTTACGGTATTTCAATGTGTATACGAGCCTGCGGTTCCTCTGACAACTTTGGGTAATTTTTTTGTGATATCCAAACCTTAAAGCTATTTTTTCCTGCTTCTAAGCAGCATAATTATATATATATGAAATATACCGGATTTTAAGTTAGACCGATACCAACAGTTTTTGTGCTATGCGCTTACAAACTACTTCTTAACTTAAGCTTCTGTAGCTGTTATTGACTTATATTTTTTTTTAATATCCTTAAGGTACATACATAAGTTAAGATGTTACATTATTTTTATATGCAGTTACAATTTGAGGCTAATCAAGGCAACATCTCTTCTTCTTTTCTGTCAATAAATTATTTCTTTTATTGTTTCCAATGCAACTGACTATACAACCACTTATTGAGAGTATTTTCATTTATTAGTAATTAAAATGATAACTTAAAATAATTATAGTAAAGTAGTTAATTTACCACATTACCTTCAGGGCAATGGAGCAACATCCCCGGAATCGTTGGAACTCTATGAACAGGAGTTAATGAAGCTGAAGCCGGAAGTGACATATTCAAAGAGCAAGGCCTTTGTGCCTTCATTCCTCGAAGACTGGATCTTCTATCAAATAGCGTTCAAAGAGACAGACAATGGGGACGCTTAACACACCAAAGAAACACATGTTCCTTTAAAATATTTGCGCTAAGTCACAACGCCCTAGTTAGGAATTGTATTATAGAATAAACATAAAGATATGTTTCAGACCTTTTTGTGTACTTTTACATTGTAGTGAGTATACACAATTGGACCACATTCAGGACCTGATAGTTTTAAAATATAATAAAAGTGTTAACAAAACTCACACATTAACGGTCGTCTCTTATTCTACTTTATCACATTTGCAAATCATTTTATGATAAAACTAAAACATTTCTCCTATGACTTTTCTATCATATACCACAAAGTGGTTTTTCTTCTTAACAGTACAATTTAACAGTATTAAGTATAATCGGAATCTACATTAGCAGCCATAAGTTTAAGGATAAACTTAAACCAGTGTTTTTTTTGTAATATTTTTAGTTGTATAGTCTCTGTTGATTCTGTTATTAGAACTTTTCGCTTGTTCATTTTTTTGTTTTATTAATAAAAGTATATTAATTAATATGCATCAAGTTTTGTTATTCATTATTCCTTAATAACATCTCATATAATATAAGTAAAGTAAGAATTGGAAATTATGCTGTACAATTATCAAAATACTAACTTTCATTTTATTATAAAGAAGAGGTAAAAGACTACTGAATATAAATTTACTAAGTTACAATTGAAGAAATGTAAAATAAAAACAAAATGAGAAAACATTGTTTGGCACCTTTACAAAAATATCTTTATTCCATATGAACATTTTATAAAATATGCTTTTTTCCAAATTTAAATGGTTGTATTCCTATAAGTGAATATATATTTAATTTTTAAGCATTATGTAACAATTTAGCAATATGTAAAAATTGTAAGGCATAAAACTATTGATTTTATTATATGGGATTCAATAAATGAGTAACCCTTTTTTATACATTAGCCCTGAACAAAAGTAACCATAACAACCCTTAATTAAACACTTCAAAGGTTTGTATGACATTATTTTTTGTTTAACAATTTCAATATTACTTGCAAGATATTAACTTGTTTTTACAAAGCAACAGTCAACACAGGAAATTATAATTAACGTTTTAAAAAAATATATTTATAAAATATTTAGTCCAACTACTTTACTCAATGTCCTGTACAAAGGCCTTCCCATGAATTTGCCGATAGATACCATAGAGATTTTGGTCTGTGTGAGTACGACTTAACCCGTTCTTTCTCCAGCGCGATGGGTATGCGTTAGCTGCAATTCCTCCAAGTAAAAAAAGGAACCACCCCTCACCCAGATTCAAAAGGCCACCTCCACCTTCTCAGCTTCCCACCTATGACTACTAAAATTCTGCGCCACGACAAAGCATGAACCCGATCGGCAGTGAAACCGTATTACCCTAGCCAAACGAGGATGCAACAACACAAAGTCAATATCCCTCCGCGGTATTCAAACCTACGAGCTCCGGTTAGTAAGAGCTCTATAGAGTCGGGTCTTACCATAGTATTGTCGTGGTCTTACCATAACTAACTCGCCGCTCTACCACCATACCAACTCTGTAATATTAACAGCAAAGTTGTCAAATGTACGTGTGTATAAAGAAAACCTACAGCTACTTTTAACCGGGTATTAAGATTAAAATGTAAAAAAAAGTAACAAAGGAAAAACATACGCATTATCCCTCTATCTATGATATTATATTAATCAGCTTACCTTCTAAGAAGTGATCATCGCTATCGCTTATTTCGCCTGATTGCTAAGATTTCAATTTCTAAACTTTATGTAGTAGCCGCATGCCCCATTTACGAGACATATGGACGACGTCATGTATTGGTAAATGGGCGACGTTCTGTGAAGAAATAAATGAACTTCTGTGATGGCAACGCCGTCTTGAAATATGGACGACGTCCAGTGTTGGTAAATGGGCGACGGTTACTATAAAATGAACGACGTCAATATCTACAGACCCGCTCGACGGTCTCGTTTGCATAATACGAGACTTCCTTAGTAATCGAACCTTCCGCTACCGCGTAGAGGGAGTGTGCTCGACTTCTCGCGCTATCCAGGCAGGAGTCCCCCAAGGTTAGGTCCTCGGACCTACTCTTTACACTCTCTACACTAACGACATACCGCGTATCCCAGGTGTAGAGTTAGCAATGTTAGCAGACGACACCTGCATCTATACATTAGGCCATGACCCTAATGCAATTCTCAAACGCCTACAAACCGCAGCCAACACCCTTGGTGAATGGTTTGAGAAATGGCGTATTGAAATAAAC
>JAOCPS010226394.1:0-13755 GCA_025505425.1 Graphium colonna
AACATAGCTTGACACGCAATTGATCTATGATAAGTTTAAACAAATATATTACGTAATTTAAAGTGACAGATATTATGAAAATCTTTAATAAACAGTGATATTTATAGTGAATAAATATATTTAAAACCACTGTGTTTTACTATGTAAGACACAGTTGGACAATTCAGATGATGGTAACTATAAAATAGTTACCATTCAGACTAGCAGAACTTAGCCAGAAAACGTTTTTAGCAGTCATACTCTTTTAGTATTTATATTATTAATATACATTATAATAGTTATTCGTATTCATTTAGAAATATTTACAACTTAAACGGTTTTTTTTAGATGGAAGATAAACTTTATATTTTTCTGTACATATGACAACGAGTGTCCTAAATGTCGTTATAATTTATTAATGTATATATGCATTTATATACAAATTTCCGCTTGTACAATAATAGACAGGCAGTGACTTGTATTACCTGATAAAAATAAATGAAAGATAGAGTTATAAATGATGCATAATCAAAAAGTTTTTACTTTTTAATTTTTTTTAGCTCCATAAATTATCTCCACGCCAAGGGTTGACAGGGAGCGAATACCCCAAGGCATTAAGGTCTGCCCTTTTATTCCTTATTTTAAGGTAAATGCAATGAAATGTAAATAAATATGGTCTAATACCATCCTAAGGTGGGCACTAGACCACCCTAGGGTGAACACTAGACCATCCTGGGATGGGCACTAAACTATTTTAGGGTGAGCACTAGACCATTCTGAGGTGGGCACTACACCATCCTGGGATGAGCACTAGACTATCCTGGGGTGGGCACTAGACAATGCTAGAATGGGCACTAAACCATGCTAGAGTGGGCACTAGACCATCCTGGGATAGACACTTGACTATCCTAGGGTGGGCAATAGACCATGCTGGGGTGGGCACTAGGCCATCCTGTGGTGGACACGACCATATACGCCCATGGCCCTACCTGTTATTGTTTTAACCCAACATACGTTTTTAAACCTTTCCTAACATGTTATTTTTTCGCGTGTTATAATTATTAAAATTAAAAAATGTAAATTTGTAAGTCTAACAGTAACATGCTAACGTAACGTATGAGTAATAAAATTTTAAATTGCGCTATAACATTAAACTTTTTGTACCATTTTTTTTTTTACATTTACACACGCAAATATGCGGAATGCAGCATAAGTAAGCGAAAATTTCGTAATACTTTAAAGTCAGCACTTTTTAACACACCGTATAAATTGCAAAATTATCCAAGCTGTTGTGAAATACAGCTTCATTGTACGGAACGTTGAAAATTTACATTATCAAATAGCTCCAATTCGTTTTAACGTATTTTTATGCAGTAGATAAAAACTCGCAATGACAATTCGTCTCGATCGTTATTACGAAACACCAAGGTCGGGTAAATTGATATGTGGCGATTGTTCCACCGGAACATGGTGCACACACGTCATAAAAATTGAGGACAATGTTTTTCTCGAAAGTATTCGCTTGTGTTTGAAACACAACTTTTATAAGACAGAAAACCGACACCACTTTAAATTTAAATCTTACTGTACATCTTAAGAGATGATAAAAATTTCACACATTTAGCCTAAAGTCATCTTTCTGTGCTTTAATCTTTAATTACCATCACAACCACAGCAATCTGGATCTAAAATGTCTCTGGACAGTGGTATTGCATAACATCTGGCTTTACTTCCGATACTTTTATTTTATCCAATTTCCCAGGTTGAACACCCACTTGTGTCTCTACGGATGTTGCATGTGTCTATGCGATAGGATCGCTTACCATCAGGTGAAATTACTGCTCATTTGTCTTCCTTTCCATAAAAAATAACTACAGCTTTATTGCCACTTATACAGATGCAGCCGCAGGACCTTCTAAATCACACAAAAATTAACCCCGAAAAATATGCCCAGAAACCAAACTGTTTGTAAAAGGCATTCATTTGTTCCGGGATAAAAGAATATCATAAATAGATTGAACCAAAAGCAGAAGCAGGTCAGCAGATCATTGAAACAAACGTGTTCACAAACAAAAGTAGAATTTAAGATACCCTAAAATCTCACGAAATCATGGGCACCCTGGATAGCGCAGCACTTGTCAGATTACCAGCTGACCGCTTGCACAATATAAATCATATCTATGAATGCGCGTTTGTTATTCATGGATTCGCGCTTACGCGGGCACGAATGGCTCCGTAAGTGAACCTGTTTGTGGACGTTGATTGATTTGCTGGGCGACTACCATTCTGGGGGGACTGCTAAAATTATTCATCGGAGCACAAAAAGGGTTTAATGTCTTCATATACACTTCGAGTCTTGAATGTCGACCAGTTGTGTTCAAGGTTCCGTACCTACAAGGTAACAAACGGGGCCCTTACTAAGATTCGTCTGGCCGTTTTTCTGTATCCTATGATTCGTAATAGGTAGACAGGTATTTTTTTACAGAATATGTATTTTCATTTCTGTTGTAGCAAAAAATAATAAAAACTGAGCAAAATTAAAGGAGGCTCACTGAAAAAATGGTACGGACCCCTTTGTGAGCGAATCCATTTCGCGTATGTTTAGTTTTATTTGGATGTGTCTTCGCGACTGGGACATCCGGGTGATAATGTTATTAATTTTAATGTCATTTTCCATTAAACATTTTCATTAAATAAAAACATTCAGATAATATGTAAACGTGACCTTCGCTCAATTAATTGATCAATATTTTTAAATTTACAAAAACCCACGAAGGTTCGATTCCCTCGCGGAGCAAATATTTCTACGACCCACAAATAGTTGTTTCGAATCTGGGTGTTTGTCTTTGTGCGATTTATGTTTGTAAACCGTAATACAAAACTTGGATCTTATAAAAAGGACTGCGTTAAAAAAATGGAATATCAATCAGATTAAGTAAATCTGACAGGAAGCCCCTATCTCTCTTAATTTAGGATGGTAAGATAGGCTATCAAGACTTCCTCTATTATTTTCAACCTATAAAAAAAATCAGGTAATCGCAGTACTATTGTTGTATATGATAAAATTGATATACCACAGTGAAGGCTATCGACTGGTAAATGTTTTATAGACAGTATTAGTTATGTTAATGACATAGTGTTCCTGAGCCTTGTGAATGGATTAAGATATTAGATCTATTTTATAATGTAAAAAATGATTTCTAATGTCTTCTTGGATGTGTCTCTACCAGATAGGAAAGTATTCAGCTGATTAGGTTGACAACTGTAGAATTATAATTAAGGGCTTTATTTAGATGTAAGAATAGAAATTTGGTATGTGCTTTTTTATGGAGTGGAAGACAAAGGAGCACATGTTCACTTGACGGTAAGCGATCCTGTCGCACAAAGACACACGCAACATCCGGAGAATCGTGAGTGCGTTGTCAACCTGGGATATCAGAATAGGTTTACGGGAAAGGATGGGTCGGGATTAAGGATTTGGAGGGAAAACAAGTGGGAAAAGAGAGTAGATATGGCCATCCGGCATCCCCAAAAGTCATGCATACTTAATTTTATAAATGTAAAAAAGTGCAGCAGAAGCTATGAAGAGACGACTCTGTTCAAAGCATTTTACCAATCATTGAATATATAACAACAATTTATAAAATATATGTAAATTACAAACGGAAGTCTTACAAGGAGCTGCAAGTACAATACACTAAGTTTTTATGTGCCAGTTATCAAAAATATTTAAATAGAGAAGAACTAATGAGGTCTTATTTATATTATCTAGCATCTTTGATATATAAGGTACGAGGAAGCTAAAATAGAATCCTGAAAATAATCCTTACAAATATTATAACGCAAAAAGGATATTTGTTAATTAGTAACTCCGAAACGTTTTTTTTTTAATGTAATTGGACCGATCATCATAAAATACAGTAATCACCATAGATACTAACCTTGTACCATTAAATTTGTCAGTATACTTTCCTACTCATTAGTGAGGGTTAGAAAATGACGTTCAGATACTAATTAAATGCTTAGAAAACATAAAAACAAAAAAGACGGATCCTAAAAATTAAATATACAATATCTATATTGACGCTAGATAAGATAAACTGTCCAATTCTAGGCTATAGATAGTCACATAGTTCACTTATATAAAAATTAAAATAATTTTAAAATTTAATAATATTGCAAATTTAATTTCAATGTTAACTACATTGCCATAAGAAAATTCATGCATATTTGATACAGATGGAATTACAGATTTTTTCTACGCATGCGCGTGCATGGGCAGACTACGCATCCTGCTATTGCCTTGCGAGTCGCAACTATGGTCGTATCGTATTTGTTGGTGATTACATCACGTCTGCATTACTGCAAAAGTAGCTGCTTACAGCCATGCTACGAAGAAGCTTGTTTAATAGTACAATAGCCCACATTCAAGAGATGTCCGGACACCGTACTGAAGGCTAATGTGGCGAAACTGTACGCAATAGCCATAGCTCTCCGTACAGTTTTTTTTTAAATTACATAGAATTATACAAATAGCATTAGGAAACCATTAAGGTTTGTATCAATGCTAAAAAGAGATTCAAGTCATCATAGTGCATAATATTCTTCTTCTTAATCGTTCCCTAATTACTGAGGATCGTGACACAATTTTAGGCGATCAGCGAACTCTAGGTCTTATGCCCAGTACATAATATACTGTATTAAAAATAAACTTAATTGCAATTTGCAGTAACAATTGCAGTTAATAGAATCAGGCGTTACTTTGCGGAAGTCCATAGTATAAAATTCTATAAGACCGTTTAATTAGCAATATTCTGCGAAAAAATCCCCTAATAACCTGCAAGCAAATATGTAAGCACACGTATAAGCATGCGTAAAGCACCTCCTTCCTTACCCACACTGCTTGTGCGTGCACTCTCGTGCACGATCATGCAGACAAAACCAATTTTTTCATGGGAGGTATTTTGAATAGATTGCGCACAACTCCCTTTCTCTCCACTAATACAGTGAATACAGATTTAGAATAAATTTCATCTGTGTCCATTTCGAACATAAGTCTTTTTATTATGCTTATTTTAATAATATTCAACAGCCACAACAGCCACTTTAATAAGCTCGGTGCTCAGTGTTAGGGCGCTCTCAAACCCGGTATACTCGAGGCGAACATGAGCTTTAAGTCCAAGGTCGCACCAATGAAATTGTTAATTTCTTAATTTCAACAATAAGTTCTGCACCATATACTCAGTGATAAAAGAAAAGATCGTGAGGAAACCTGTGTATCTGATATGTGAAATTCGCCCATTCGCACTGGGGCAGCGTAATAGACAATGTCCTATATCCTCTATCTAGAGAAGGCCTTTGCCTGGCAATGATTCTTTGAACATACTATATAAAGAACAATGCCCAAAAGCGGTATCAAAAAGTCTCATGCATCAAGATCAAAATTACACAGTAATTTCTTTTATAATTTCGTGCGCCATTACGTTTTATTGATTTGATTTCTGAACAGGAAATTAAATTTAAAGTATAAAAGTATGAATATTGCTTTATTAACATGACGTTTACACAATCTGTCATAGAGATGTAGAATGCAATAGAAACCATTTTTGATGAATCGATCTTTCGATTTTATCAAATATCTCCGTTACTCGGGTTGTCTTTAGGATAAACATTAGTCTTCTAAGGTAGGGCAAAACATCTGTTCATAGCTTTTGCTACACTTATACGGCCGCATGCACCCGGGGAAGTACCACCGCCCTTTATAAAGTCGGCATAAAATAATGCATAACTTTTGAGGATGCCGGGTGGCCATGTCTACCCTTTTCTTTTCCCACTCCTTTCTCCTCCAAATCCTTATGTCTATGGGCAACGGGATCATTTACCATAAAGTGCAACGATGAATATAGACTTGTTTTACTAAATCACCATAAGTATAACTTAAGGATACTTTGCAACGGTCGTAAACTGAACAAAAACACGTGATTTCAAAGTAGCTCGTATGTAAGGCGGCCGTATTGTTTTAGAGTCGCTCTGCGTGCGAATCGCCGGTCCTTGGGTCGCCACGTGTCGCTTTATAAATACGCTGGAGACGCATGGCGTGCTTATACAAGGCTAGGGTGACCATGTTTATCGTTCAAATTCGGATACGGATGGACAATGTTTTTTTTATGGCAAGGAAGACAAACGAGCAGACGGTTCACCTGATGGTAAGTGATCCTGTCTCCCATGGACACACGCAACATCCGGAGAGTTACGAGTGCGTTGTCAACCAGCGAAATAAAATAGAAATAAACCTATATTTGATGTTGAGTGGGAAGAGACATGGCCATCCGGCATCCCCAAAGTCACACATACTTTTTTTATGCCGACTTCATAAGGGGATATTTTGATGTGAAACATCTTTAGGATAGGGTAAACCTGATTGTTAGCGTGGCGATATAGACCGTGGCGACGATATTATATGTATAATAATTATTAAATATATTAATAGTTTTTTTTTTTTTATTTCCTTATACAAAATAATTCCGGTGTTTCACATCTGCCAGCCGTCACGTGACGTATTTTCTTATGTTTTGTACTAATAAATTAAACAACTTTTATCTTATTGGTATAATTTAGTTCTTTGCACTAATTAATGTATAAAAGTGCCTTCCACTTTAGAGTATAACGATTTGTTAGTGAAGCCTTCCACAGATGCGACTTCGCATCACGGACTACAAAAATCCCGTAACAAAACTACTACGCTGTATTTTTGTATTTGTATATCTATTTCTGACGATTTAATTTTGAATTTATTATATTTAAATTGTTAGTTTGATCTTGTTATTTATTCCTATACCTTTTTAAAGACAAGGAATTAGTTTATATTTAAATGTGAGTCAATAAAATACGAATTTACTTTTAAGCTGTTGCTTACGGTTTCATTATGATTTCTTAAATGTTACACAACCCGTATTTTTCCTTATTCCCGTAATAAATAAAAAAGTATTTTAATTAGAATTTTCACATTTCGATGTGTTTTAACTTCTTACATAGAATCCAATTCTTTTTCGTATAGTAAAAGTAACCTAAACTAAACCATCAGCTTTGTTTTGGTATTCCATCAGAAACGGTCCGCTGTTTCGAAGGTTGGCCACCCTGAACAAACAGACGTAGACACAAAAACACAGACAGAATGAGAGACAAACAAATAAAACAATTAAAATAAATTGTTTTGTTTTCTGTGTCGTATTACTTTAATACGATTTAACTTTGTTTATTGCAAAAAAAATCATTTAAAATTAATAATTAGTATTTTTTTACCAATATGGACACCCTACTCCCCGGTTCCTCACATGCAGGCTACAAGTTGGTTTCCAAACAGATGTTACAGTGTCTCTTTGTCCAAATCAGCTGGGTATAGACCGGTCTCCGGTGAGCATTGTGCCAACGTTTAACCGACACTGTAAAAAATTAACACATAAATTTCGTATACATAATTTTATATTGCCCAAAATACGCCATCTGGTATGCCACCTAATGGATACCTAACCCATAAGTTTGTTTTTTATATAAATATATAGCATATTTTAAGAAAATGAATGTTAAATCGATTTTTTATAATTGTTCCTAGATTTAGATTATCATTTTGCAACAAGTATGCGCGTCATTTCAACTATCAGCGAAGCCGCTAAAAAAGTTCAAAACTATCGATGACTTTTCAAAAGGTACATTAGATTTTTTACGAGAAGGTATAACACACGTTTAGTTTCAGAGAAAATTACAAAAACCGTCGTCAAACTACATAAAAGTGTACTTTCGAGACATATTTTCTTCGTTATTAAGATTTTATAAACAAACTGCTGAACCTATTTTTCTTAAATTATTATGCGTTCATTTTGAAAATGTATCTAAATCTATTCAGACAAAAAAATTAAATCGGTTTAAAAATGACGGAGATACGCGCGAACATACATAAAAAATTTTATTTTCACATAAAATCATAAAAACCGACTTCAAACGTCTTAAGTGTACTTTCGAAACATATCTTCTCCGATTTTCTGATTTTAAAAACAAACGTCTAATCCGATTTTTATAAAAAAAAATTGTAGGACTATTGTGGAATACTCTATAAAACAAAAAAAAATCAAATCAGTTCATAACTTGCAGGGATATGTGGGAACATTCGTAATTTTTTTTATTTTACATTTTACAAACTAATGAAACGTTTTTTTTTTAATTTTATAGAAATATTTATAAAAAAAAATTTTAACATAATAAAAAAAAATATTTTTGAAATTGGTTCATAAATGACGGAATCACGCGCAAAAATACATGAAATCAGTTTTGTTACTTTAATTCAAAAGAAAAATACTGAATCGTTTTTTCTAAAAATTTTATGGGACCATTCTCGAAGAATATTCTATAAGATGAAAAAAATTGTAATCTACAAAAAAAAACATATAAACATTCGAATTAAGAACTCCTTTATTGAAGTCGGTAAACAAAGTACAATACGTTTAAAAATACGATCAAGTTACTAATTACATCCTATTAAATGTAAATACAATTCGTGCATCTAATATTGCAATCTCACCAAAAGCTTGTGTAACGAAATCACAATTATAATCCGTTGTAAACTGACAACGATCTCAAAATTACTAAGCAGAACTTAACGGAAATCCTGTATCGTTGTGACAAAGCCATAAATCTGAATCAAGCCCCACGACATTGCGGGATAACAAGGAGATATTAATCGTGTCATTCGTTCTTGTCAAAAACTTCACTAGAATCTCGTAAAACTGCATTCAGCACGCATAGACAGCCAAAATATCAATTTGTTATCATACAACGAATAATATGATGTTTGACACATCAATGAGTTATTTTCCCGCCATTGTCATATTGTTAGTGTGGTGACCGTTGGATTATATTTTCCGTTAAAAGTATTGTAAAATGCCTGCTTTACAATTTATTATTGAAAATATCATCAATATTAAAGAACAATAAACGCTAATTTCGTTTCTTGAATGTTATTTCATGAATGTTTTTTGCATTAGACAATGTGTCCCCTTACAAAGTTTTTTTTTAAGTTCTCCATTTGTAACGCAAGTTTATTTTCACAGAAAATTAAAAAACCGACCAACGTTCAAACGCCTTAAAAGTGTACTTTCGAAACATGTCTTCTTCGTTATTTTGATTTTAAAAACAAACTTCTAATCCGATTTTTATAATAATAATTTTCGAACCATTGTGGAAGTGTAATCTATCAGATAAAAAATATTTATATGTTGCTGAGGTATGTGCAAACATTCCTAGGTTTTATTATTTTTATTTAAAAAAAAACTAACTAATAAACCGATTTGTTTAAAACTTTTATGAGATTATCTACAAAAATTTGGATTTTGGAAATTCGTTCATAAATGACGGAAATACGTGCAAAAATACATAAAATCAATTTTATTATTTTCATTTAAAATCAAAAATGCTGTATCGATTTTCCTGAAAATTTACTGAGACTATTCCGGAAGAAAGAGAGAAAACAAAGAATTTTCAAAATGGGTTCATAAATAGTCGAGATATCCTCGAACGTAGGTACATAAAAAAATATGTAAACATTCGAATTGAGAAACTTCCTCCTTTTTTGAAGTCGGTTGAAAAAAGTGATCAATGCTTAGCAATGTTCTTATAGAGGCTGGAATCTGTTTTAATTTTAATTAAATTATCTTCGTTCAATGATGACCGATTGGCACAGTTGCTAAGCCGTTGACTTCGGCGTCGCAGATCGTGGGTTAAGTTTTCACATTTAAACAATTATTTGTATGGCCTACAAATAATTATTTCAGTTGTAGTTGTTTGTCTATTTGCTATTGATGTTCCTAAATCGCCCTTATTATGCAGGCTATAAAGCTTATAATAAGGGAAGCATTAACATATGTATAAAGTGATTACATTTGCTTATTGATTGCCATCAAAATGTTTGATAAGGAATTTTAAAAGCTATATTTATTTTCAAAGAAAACAGCTAAACCGAACACAAAAGCCTTTAATGTGAACGTTCGTGAAACGAATATTTCACTTGTTTCGATTTAAAGAAGAAACTATTGGACCGATTTTCATGAAAATTATATAGAACTATCTTGTAATAATATGCATTGAATTAAAAATATAGTTTTAATAATTGGTTCATTACTTGCGGAGAAATAAAGTCACATAAAATAACATGCACATTGAGAAGCTCTTGCTTTTTTGAAGTCGGTTAAAAATGTACCCATATATAAGCGATACCCTTATTTTACTTACCAAAACAACAAACTGGCAATGATGTTAACTTATTGTTTAGAAAACGTACCGGAAGCTTCCGCCTTCGTTGTTCTCATATAGAAGGCACGTAAAATGTATTTACAGCTAATTATACCGCACACCTTAAAGTTTTGTCACGTTTCGTTTTCTGTCACCTTCGAGTAAAAAATCTCTATAAATAGTAATGATCCCAAAATTGGAGTTGAATTACCGCATGCCTTTAATTGATATGCATTTTAAGGAAATGGATTTTTTACTATTTGTGGTTGCAATATCTAAGAAATTAAATAAGTGTAATATAGTTAGTAATAAACTGACTAGAGAATATAAATTCTAGGTCTATTTTTATGGCATCTGCTGAGTATCTATTAAGCCATTTTCAATATTTTCCAGAGTAAGCTAGACATAAAGAACTGTTTTTTATATACGCAATCATCTAGATATTTAAAAAATATTGATGTTGAAAATGCATACACAAAAAAAAATCGTAAATTAAAATAATATATGAAATATTATTTTCGCCTCCGTAGCCTTGCGTAGGGTGCTTGATTTACAAATTAGTCGTGGGTTCGAATCCCGTGGAGCGACAATGTTGTTTCTTGGTTGGGTTAGGGCAATGCGGGCTAATCTATAATGCCTAAGAAGAAAGATGACCCATGCGTCGTATACAGTCGTTATAGGATGTCAGTGCTTTCAAATATCCAGACAACTAATCCATCAGCCAAAAAAGTCAGATGCCAAACGAAATTCAGGTAGTTTTTGGGTGGATTGGAAGCCGACCCTAATAACTTGGGAAAAAGGCAAGAGAAGGAAGAAGAAAAATCTATACGAAGAGTTTGTTTGTTTGGTTGAGTGCATTAACCTCAAGAACTACTAGTCCGAACTGAACAATTCCATATGTGTTTGCTAGTATATTTATCGAGGTAGGCTTTTGGCATTATAACGTGATGCTAAAACCAAAATGCAGAGTCATCAATTAAGACGAGAGAGAAAAAGTCGTTGTAAAATTCGAATATAATTTTGTCATCATAATTTTTATTGTCAATATGAAATACCTATTTTTATTTTTTTTTAAATTTTCCTGTTTTAAAAGCTTACAGATCTACTCGGTTTGTAGATCAAATTATATGGAGTTCAATTATTCTACTCCACTTCCTAATCGGGCGCTAGAATCTGAAACCACAAGCGATATGCCCCCGATCGAGCTTCGTATCTAATGTCTTCATCGACCGATACCTTGCTTAGCCATAGAGGAAGCTCGTGAAAGTGTGTCGAAGCTAATGAGCCGAAGCGCCTGTTTAGCCAAACAGCGGTCACAGGTGAAAGGTGACCGTCCGACTGCCACGGTGTTCAATCAAGCAGTTTTCACTTTGACAGTCATTAATTGACGCACTCCGCTACTTTGTGTCTACCGGAACTGCTTTCTGGAACCAGAAAAGGTTATCCATACGACATGATGCCTCCGTGGCCTAGTGGTATAGGCTCTTTCTAGTCGTATACAGAAAATAAAAAGGTCAAGGTTTTAAAGCCTACAACTTTCTACCCCTAAAACTTCGTTATTAATAGCTAAAAGCCTAACTTTATAGATACTAGAAGGACTCAAATTACAAACAGTTTATTATGTAGTTATGGATTCATTTAAAAGTAAAAATTTACTTCATTTCATTTACTAAAATTCTTAGCTATTTTTAGATTTTTGTCCACAAGTGTCCGATATGGCAAATTCTTGCCCCCGCAAGACGGGTGTTCATTTTCTGTATTTGTTCTATTTTAAAAAACTATAAGCTCGTTTCTAATATTTTAGCGCTATTATGTTTCGTTATCTGTGCTATTCAGTACATCACTGATAAATATATGAGGATTATACCACGTGAAGTTGCTTGCCGGCGTAAAACTCAGTGGTATCAAAATATACTTGCCGATAAGTACACATTTGTATGAAATGTTAAGTCAAAATATAACAATACTAGATAAGAAATCAGTCCTACGTACAAGTTCTTACATTCGCATTTTAACTGACTTCAAAAAAGGAGAAGGTTCTCAATTCGGATGTTTCTAAATATTCATATTTAGGTAAGTTCCCGCGTATTTCCGCCATTTGTGAACCGATTTAATACTTTATCTGAATGAGTATATTTTTCGGAAGTTCTCATTCAGATAAATAATCATAAAAATATTCAAAAAATTATCGTCGAATATCGTGAAAATAGTGTTAACCCGGAATAAACATAAATTTTGGCATTTTAGTTATGAGGGTGAATATATAAAATTATTTCCATTTATCCCAAAAACTTATGATTCTTGTATCTTAACATAGCAGCTCATATTTTATTATTAATCTTTTATCCATTACGTTTACATGTTTCAATGTATACTTTTATAAAAAAATAATAATTTTACGAAATAAAATCACAATTTGAAAAGTTAGTGACTTAAACATAATCTGAAATCAATTTCGTTCGTCAAGTTTATTTTATGTGTATAATTATATATGCATTCATTTATTTCATTTTTATACTATCCCACTGCTGGGCAAAGGCCTCCTCAAGGAGTAGGGTAATAGGGCGTAGTTGCGCCCAACGTACGTGGCTCAAATGCGGGCAGACTACACATATCTGAGAAATATTATTTCTTAGAAATGCAAGTTTCCTCACGTTGATTTCCCTCACCGCAGAGTAAGTGGTAAGTCAGCACTTAAAATTGTAATTAGAAAATTGACAACTTCATTGGTGCCGGCAACGGGAATCGAACTCAGGTTCGTCTCGAGTAAACAGAATTTGAGCCGAGCGCCCGGACACTAAACTACCACGGCTCTATTCTATATTTATCATATTAAAAAAATATAAAATAATGTATTTATATATTTCTGCAGTTTTAATCAGTACATTGCTCCGGATGCGGATGTGGATACCCGACATACGAATGAAACATTCCATTTTTAAATATAGATATAATATGGTGGAATTCAGGAAATCCAATTTTGATAGCCACATTGCCATATGCGAAATTTTTAATTTAAATTCGCTTTTAAATTTAATACTTTCTCTTTTAACCTTGGCATGTCGATAGGAATAGTAATGAAGCGAACGATAAGAGACAATTGTATATTTTGTTAAAAATGTGACAATAAAAAATTAAATGTAATATGGTATCGAAATAATACTATAGTGTATGTACTTTTGCGCATGTTTATTGTCGATGATGCAACTTTTGACAAATTGTACGGTAAAAAAATATGTAAGTAATTGTTTATTCTTTCATTAATGACACTGCTCGTCACCATCTTAGCTCGGTGATAAGAGGAATGTTTTGTATATTGATATTATGTAAAGGTAAATTTTGTTTTTCCTGTAAACATTACATACTTTGTGCGAAAACTTCTTCCTTGGAGTATTATTGCATTAAAAGAAGCAAATGAAGCAGAAACTCTTAAACACGAGAAAATCGGTTATTATCCTTTAAATATTACATAAATTTAAAAGCTTTTCTCGTATT
>JAOCPS010226611.1:0-13752 GCA_025505425.1 Graphium colonna
CCTCCACTTGGACAAAGACAATTTATGGTTAGACACCCTTAATGTCATTAGTGTTTACGCTCCAACACTAGACAAATCTGATGACATCAGGGACAAATTCTATGACGAATTATCTCAATGCCTGGGTAGTATAAACGCCAAAGAGCAAATATCATTGCTGGGTGGAGTTACGGGTAGACACGGAGTCGGCAACATGAACAACAATGGTATGTTGCTACTCAGTGTTTGTGCTCAGTACGAACTCAGCTTGTCACATACAGCAGGTCTCTGATACGAACCAGCTTGGAAAATTTTACTACGGGGTTCGTAATGTAATTGGCATTTTTAATCTAGTCAAAGTACCTCTGAGGTCAGTAGACAGTACACGTCTCCTGATGAGCATAGAGGATATGCTTATACGTTTGGTTGAACATTTTAATACCTTGCTTAACGTAGATCGTTCGGTTGATCTACAAAACATCAGCTCAATGCCGCAACTTCCGCTACTCTTCAAGCTTGACAAGCCCCTGTCACGAGATGAGGTTGTTACTGCCATCAGACAGCAGCAAATAAGCGGGTGATTGGCATAGACCTTATACCAGGAGAGCTATCGAAATACGCTGTTGATGATTTATTAACTTTTTGTTTCGCATGTGAAAGAAGAGCGAGTTCCGGAGGACTTAAAAGTGTCTCTCATCAGTGCTCTGTATATGAACAAAGGTGAACCATTGGATTGCAACTCTCACCGTGGTGTTTCATTGGAAGGACTTGTCTAAAAACATTCTGCCCATACCCCAACTTGGTTTCCCACCTGACCGTGGCACTAGTGAAGCCAAATTATTCATATGTCACATACAAGAGAAAAGCAGAAAACACTTTGTCGACCTGGAAAAAGCTTTCAACAGTATGCCACGTGAAGCAATGTGGATGGCGCTGGGGAAACTGGGATGCACGAAAAAGTTTCTGAGACTTTTGAGGCTTCAGCATAATGACATGCAATGTTGCGTCTCTGTAAACGGTGATCAGTCTAATGTTTTTAAAAAAAAAATCAATGCAAGTGCGTTGGAGCCATGTCTTAAGAGAAGAAGGAATCTGGCAATACTTTTGTTGATGTATAATATATTATTTTATAACTGCAACAAACGTCAATAGTTCAACATTTATATAAGTTTATTAAAATTATACTTTTATGCTGACTTTCCTTTAATTTTTGATGAATTTACTTTACTTATATTAAAAAATATAGTTTAATGTTTTGGATGACTGCTCAGTTAAATAATACCAACAGCTATGAAATTATCTGTCTTATTCACGTCTGCCTTCCCAGAAACAAAAAAAACTATACGCTTCTAAAGTCAACAAATAAACTATATTTAATATTACTTTATGTTTCCAATTATTATTTAATTTAATCAATACAGCTATTTCGAACCAATTTTATTTAAACCATTATTGTAGGGGGCACTGAGCTACCACAGCTGTGTACTATGAGAAATGGGAATGCGTAATTGGGACTTAGGATTATTAGCTTAAGTTTGTTTTAATATATATCCTGTTAATTCCATGATTAATAAAAAAAAATAACTGCATGAATGGAGAAGGTTCCCAATTCGTGTTATTATGTATGTTAGTTACTTTTTCCGGAAGAGATGATTCGATTTTTAAAATTATTTATTTTTTTGGAGGAATACAGTTACGAGGTGGTCCCGTATAATTTTCATTGCAATCGGTCTAATCATTATTGAGTCAAAATACCTGAAAATTTTTGTTTCACAAACGTTCACATGAGGCGTTTGAAATCGATTTCGCTGTTTACTATGAGAAATATTATAAGAGTATGTTAAATAAAGTCATTCATTTAATCGCCTTTCAAACTTAAAAATGTTCTTTCGAAACATATCTTCTCCGTTATTTTGATTTTACAAACAAACTACTAATCAGATACATATAAAAAAAAATTGTAAAACCATTGTGAAAGTGTACCCCATCAGATAAAAAAGTATTTTTTTGAAACCAGTTCGTAAGTTACGGAGATATTTGAAATTGGTTTATAAATGATGGAGATACGCGCAAACATAATTAGAATCAATTTTGTTATTTTCATTTAAAAGAAAAAATACTCAACCGATTTTTTTAAAAATTTATTGAGACTATTCCGAAAGAATACTCTATAAGATAAAAAAACATATTTTTGAAATCGGTTCACAAATGACGGAGTATGCGCGAACATATATAAAAAGAGGTTTCAAATTGACTTTAGCCCTCTAGAGGACGCCATATTTAACTGAGTAATAACATCACCTAGCCTATCACCAGCGGACGATCAGAAACGCTTTCTTGACCTCATTTGTAAAATATAAGTAATTTCGATTTTAGGAAACTGGTGAACATACATAGTTACATACATCCGGGTTAAAATCATAACTCTCCTTACGGCTTCGGCATACAAATACTTCAGTATACTTTTGTTTATTTTTTATATCTATACTAATAAGACAAAGCTGAAGAGTTTGTTTGTTTGAAGGCATTTATCGCAGGAGACTCTTTAGGTAGAGCATAATATGGTTTCACAGCTTTTGCTGCACTTCTTTATAAAGACGTCATAAAATAAAGTATGCCTGACTTTTGGGGATGCCAGGTGGCCATGTCTACCCTTCCCTTTTCCTATTTCTATCCCCTCCAATTGCAATAAACCTATTCTATCCTATCTCTCAGGTTGACAATGCACTCACCGGATGTTGCGTTCGTCTATGGGCGACCGGATCGCTTACCATAAGGTGAACCGTCTGCTCGTTTGCTAACATTGCCTCCGTTTAATTCAAAATTTATGGATTATGGATAATTATAACGCAATTTCTTTCGCGTTTTTTACTCTATTTAATAATAACTTTAAAATTTAGGTTAAAGTATAAACGTTGCAAAACAGACAAAATAAATCAAAGATTTAAATACGTTTTTAAAACACTGCGATAAACCAAATAAAATAGTTTAATTGCAGAATAAAAAATATCAAAAAATCATCCACAGATTGCCAGTTAAACAGAATCATAATTTATTCGCGATGAAAACAACGTAGAACATTACAAATAAATTATCTATGCCGTAATTGACGCGTAGCGAAACGGCGGTATCTTCTGTCCCTTTCGCCCGTAGAACGTTCACCCGTCGCTTTGTTTTTTTTTTCGTTCAACGTGCAATGTTACTGGTCGGAAAACGTTCGTTTTACTTTTTTTTTGTTGTCGTCGATGGTTTGGCAAAAGAGCCGAGTTCTGCGCAACTTCGATCGCCGGTCGCTGTAGAAAAAAGATTTCGATAGGCGATCACCTGACAGATAAAACGGCGGGAAATTTGTGGCAGGTGTTTTTTTTTAATATAACCAATAACTACACAATAGTACAATGCAAAAACTAGCAATGTATAAAAATAACGTTCGAAAATTTACATATAATATGTTTCAAATGTTTTATGCCAATTTAGATATTATTTTTCTCTCTAATTTTCATTATACTTCCGAATAATAAATACATTAACTTAAACAACAAGAATATTTAATATTCCATGACATTTACTTAAATAATCGTTAGTAAATATTTTCATTTTTTAAATGATTTGTTTCATACATATTGCATAAAGTTAATGTATATGCCTAACGCTTATCTTTAAATGTCACATTTATTTGTTTTCCTTGTAATTTTTTCCGAAATTTTAACATAAGATTGCCCTATTATAAGTAATTTATAGATAGCAAAGTTGTTAATGATGTCTGTGGGACCTTGAACGATATTTCATGAATAAAACAATTGTATTCTTTTATAAGATGTCGGAACACAACAATGCTAGGTTGAAACGATTTGTTACAATAACATAAATGCGTCTTTTAATAGCAAGTTGTGATTAAAAGTCAGGTACTTGTTGTAGGATAATTCCATGATTATTCAATTGAATCGCATTTATTAACTACATCTGTTTGTAAATGTTTATGAGTTGGAATATTTAAGAATAAATTTAATGTATAATATACTATAATACTATTTTTTATTGATTCTAATAAATATATAGATTTAGTTTTTAAATTAAATTGTTACGTACCAACGTTTTACCTTACGTTCTGCCCGATTCACATAAAGACATTACTTTCTCCATTTTGTCAATAAATAAATAAGCAATAAGCGCTGGCCACCTTAAGTCAAATCTACAGAGACCAGCAGTTACGATGCTCGCGGCAAAAAAAAACTTAATTTCATAAATAATTTTTATATGGTAACTCGCGAAAATATATTTTATATTGAAATCTATTCTATTTAAAATGACAGTTTTTCTATTTATGCTAGAACTATAGTAAAAAAATTACCTAATATATTACCTAAACGTGTGATATGGAACAAATAAAAATATGCTCCGCCAAAGAATTAAGGCCGTTAATATTTTCATTATAATATAATAATAAAGTGTCAAATAAACCGTACATAATGTAACAAGTTTTATTGTTTAACAAGAATATTCGTCATATATAGAGTTTTATCGATCTATTTCAATAATTTGTTAATACTTTTAACAAACTATTAAAATAGATCGAAAACTCGTGGTTCGTTGAAAGCCCATTAAAAATAACCTTTCAAACGAATTAGTACCAAAATGTCCAAATAAAAAAATAATTTCAGTAAGTTAATCTAGTTTTACAATTTTTTGTTATTGCCATGTATTTAGTAACATGAAAAATAATAAAGCAAAAATAACAAAGAGAGTACACAACTCTTAGTATTCTTTATAAATTATGGCTATAATTTTCAAGGTTGGCAACTTGAGATTTCAAATTTTTAGGTTATATTTTCTAGTACTTCTGACATTTGTCACTACAATGCTGCCATGAAATATTGTGAGTATTTTAACGTTCTTTGCGCATAAACGACCCATTCATACACAAATTAGTTAATTTTCATTATAATTTTCGTGTAAACAGTGACTGACCCCATACAAGGCCCCTGACGTTTCTATGGGTGACGACATTGACAATGGTTTTCGTTGTTACAACTTTGCCTCGTGAGCCTCTAAAAAGTCGCCGTAAAATAAAGTATGCATGACTTTTGGGGATGCCGAATGGCCGTGTCTACCTTTCTCTTTTCCATTCCTTTCCCTTCCAAATACTTAATCCCGTCCCATCCTATACAATAATCCCATTGTATCCAATTTCCCAGGTTGACAACGCACTTGCAACTCTCTGGATGTTGCGTGTGTTCATGGGCGATGGGATCACTTACAATCAGGAGAACCGTCTGCTCGTTTGTCTCCCTTTACATAAATAAAAAAAATAATTATCCAATTTCCCAGGTTGACAACGTACTCGCGACTCTTAGCAGGTAAACCGTCTGCTGGTTTGTCTTCCTTTTCATAAAAAAATAATTGAAAACTTTATATTGATTTGAACGATCGTGAAACAAATTTGTCAGTAATTTTGATTTAAAAAGCAACTGTTGTGTCGATTTCCACGACCACCTTTCCACCGTGTCGCATTATCCTTTAAAAAAAAATAAGGAATTTTGATAACCGGTCCATAAGTTGCGGAGAAACCTCATCCCTTTTTGAAGTCGGTAGAAAAACATTTGGAACATTTTTCGGCAACGATTAAAGTTAAGTACGTCAAAACGTTTTTCACAGATACATAAAATTCGGCTTCGAACAGAATGTTTTCGTAGGCCATACATTTCTAATAGTTGTAAAAATAATTATCTAATTACATTATTGTATACCAAGTTTTCCTGATTAAATAGTTTGTTTAATCGAAACGCCGTTCGACGCAAATTAATAGGACAATTTACTTATTTATTTAAATATACTCATCTGGCTTCTTATACTGCTGGAGTAGTAGAAATCGGGACATAACTATGTAAAAAATAATACCTGAAACAAATAACAGAACATTAATAAAAACTGATATTAAAACTGCGTTTCAAGGACTCAGAGTCCTTATATAGATGACTAGTGGCATCATAATTATGTAATATAATTTGGGGCACAGTTTTCGACCAAATCTCCCAATAAATAAATGAAATGTAGATACTCTGAGCAGCGTCTGATCGGCGAAACGCCCGATATAAGTCGTCGAACCCCGACAGTCCCTCCCCCCTACTTCCGCCTCACCCCGCCTGAACCGTGTCAGCTAGTATGAACATGCATTGCGCCATTAATTATTTATCTTTTGATTATGTTTACTCGGTGGAAAATTAGTATGAACCCTTCCTCCCTCCATATATTACATCCTCGAGCATATTTTACTTAATGTATATAACAAATGAGGGAATGATAATTATTTACAAATATTGAAGAAAATTAAAGGACAAACTTTTTAATTTCCTTAAAAATACCCCAATCATTTATTTTCATATAGTTTTATCTTATATTTATACAATAAAAGTGCAGTATATGATAAATAATAAAGGTACGAACACAATCACATAAAAACGTAAATATTTACGTGCTTTGTAAGGAAGCAATATGGACGCGTTCAAATTGAACAATTATTCAAACGAATATCGATTCGATAGTTTTGAACGTTCATTCGATTCTAGCGATAAATCGATTTTAATTTGACCGATCACGAACGTGTTAGTCATTACTAGTTTTCCAACCGACGAAAAGGGAGGAGGTTCTCAATTGACTGTTTCTATTCGTGTGTATACGTTAGTTATGAAACGGTTATAATTTTTTTAAAGGATAATATTTTTATCTTTGCAAAAATACGCAAAAGGTGCGCCCCAATTTTAAAAAGGCTTCGTGAAAGCTCCAACAGTACCCTAAACGTATTGGCTGATAGATGGGACTCAAAATATTTATGTCATTTAAACTAATAAAATGTATAATTTAAAAGCAACTGTATTACTACTAACAAATAGATAAAACTTCTCGGTTTACTAACAATTATGAACGAAAGTCTGAAATAAAGAAGTGTTGTTACAGCTACGAGGGTGTGTCATATATTTTTTATGAAAATCGGTCGAATTTCTTTTTTTAATAAAAATAATTTGTTTTACGACGTTCGCTTCTGCTTCGCTGTTTTCTGAAGAAAATAATTGTATTTAACGCAATTTGTTTAATCACACTAAACGTGTCGACCCGTGCTGATCCACACCAATGTTGACACCTTGCTTTGAATTCATCCAATTAATGTGAAAAGGGAAATTAAATAGCTTATTTCAGCCAGTGTTCTTGGAAACAGGAAAGAATTTATAGAAGCAAAAGAAATTCGTATGGGGAAATCGAATTTGAGAATCTATAGGATGATCGGTGAGTGACGTACGATGTTAAAGGAGAGCACCCGGTACGCGATTGCCATCACATTATGTAATACTTTAAGGGCATAGTTTTAGCCGAAATTTTCCTATAAACGAATGAAGTGTGGCGGTACAACGCGTTGCGCAGCAGAGCACGCCGCCGATCATCAACCTCCCCGCCACTCCGGCGACGGCGTGTCCGCTAGGGTGAATATGAATAACGCAATATTTATTTTAACTTTTAATTATGATTACTTCATTATAAATCAATATTGATTTGTAATAATATTTTTATTCTTCATATATGGTCCTCTTAGAACCACTCCACATAGAACTTCTTAAATTATTGAAGGTGATTCACCAATCATCCTGTATATTTATATTATAGTGGAATAAAGCGAGGAGCGTAAAGTATAAAGCATTGTACACACGACACGCGGAAACGGGCGGTCAGGCGCCATCTGCTGGTGAAAGTGCGGAAGCGTGCACAATGCGTCCAACTCTTTGTTCGGACGTGTACACGTTGTACTCTGTTACAATGACCCCAGTTCCCTGGTAGAATGGTCCCTGCAAAAAAGGTATAATGAATCGCTAAATTAAGTTTAAATTAGTCCAAATCAAAACTCGACGTTCGATCATATGCCTTCGGAAAGTATTGGTATAAATAGAAGGAGCATAACATCCTTTCACAGCTTTTGCTGCACTCCTACGGCCGCTCTCGCCGGAGGAAGTATCACCGCTCTTTATCAAGTCGGCATAAAATAAAGTATGCATGACTATGGCCATGTCTACCCTTTTCTTTTCCCACTCCTTTCCCCTCCAGATCTTTAATCCCGTAAATCTATTCTATCCGTTTTCCCAGCTTAACAACGCACTCGCGACTCTCCGGATGTTGTGTGTCATCAGGACCATCAGGTGAACCATCTGCTCATTTGTCTTCCTTTCCGTAACAAAAATATTTGTCCATATAGCGAGACGAGAAAATAACCTACAGCGCCTCATAGTTGTCGGGAAGGTCGAGAGAACAAGAGGCAAGAGGCCAGCAAGAAGCTTTTCGAACCGCCACGGACAGAGATAAATGGCGCGACATTGTCCGAAAGAGTATTTCAAATTAATTGAGATTCACGACCCTCAGCAATGAGGGGAAACGATGTGAGGAAGGGCGAGACGGATTTTTTGAAAACATTAAAATATGTTTGTTCGCATTTCGCTATTATGAAAAGTCAAGTTTTACATAGAGATTCGTTCATTATAAGCTACCACCAGCTCGGAAAACAGATTCTACTGAAATGAGCTGGCGAGAAACTCAGCAGTCTGTTTTAAAATGACGTTGGATTTCAATTTTCTGCATACAGTGATTTTCTCTTGAACCTACGCGAGTAACAACAGTACTATGACCACGCAGTTGGGTCATCGAAGCATTCAGCAATGCTATAATAAACTTTACTCAAAAGTATATTTTTAATTTTACATTTAAATTGCTCAAAAGGTATGAAAGAAAATAATTTTGACAAAATTAGAATATCTTCGTGGCAAAATTTAACGAAAATAAATTACAATTATAAATTAACAGCACATTTTCTAACTATACCACTGTTGGACAAAGACCTTATTTAAATAAAGGGTACTGGGCAGATTCCGCCATCCCACCCCAATGTACGCTGGCGAATTTCACACACCTCAAAAATTTTATTATTTCTAAAATGTTAAAGTTTCCTCACGATGTTTTACTTCACCGCGAAGAAGGTGGCAAATCAGCACTTTTGCCATTAGGAAATTAATAATTTCAATGGTGCTGGTAGCTGCACAAGGAATTTGAACAGGTTAACTTCAAATAAGCAGAATTGAAGTCGAACTATAACGGTTCTTATGAAGTTGGTCAAAAAATATATTTCGCAGTTTCTATTTCTTTAAATTTAAAAATTTTAGAACGAATTTCCTTCTTATGGGGTGTTGCGGAGGAGTACCCAAGCTGGCAAAAAACGTCCGTAACGTAAGATTTATCGTATGTATAGTCTATGTATGACGGTTATGCAGTGTATTATATAGTCTACGGGGATGACGATTTATTTATTTATATATTTACATAATTATTTATTAACTAATTAATTAATTTAGTGCTTTATTTATTTATTGCAGTTTGATATTATTATTATATCTTATTCATGTAAATATCTGTTACTTTGTATATTATTATTATATATTTTTTTATAAATCATTGTTAACAGAATACAGGTTAAGGAAATTATCTCAAATAATTTCTTAAAGTAGTTTCTTCTTTTTATCGCTAAAAAAAATCATAATAACAAAAGTATAACATAATCGAATAATAATTTTCTTTACACCTCGAATAGAACTTGAAATTCATATATTTATAATAAGGAACTTCGTTCCTATCTGGTGTCCAACGATACCACTCGGTTCTTTTTTATTTTATTTGTTTTTTAAAGTACAATAATATCTACAAATCTATTTATGTATACTGCAAACGACGCCATATTGATTTTTCGAACTCAACAAGCCGTCAAAATGACAAGGAATTTCGCGCCAAAATGTTGTAGACCATAGAGCATACAAAAATACGCCGAAGCAATGTCTTTATGACATTTTAATGTTAGAGAAGAGTCTATAGGGGTGAATTAATAAACGTAGGGATTGTTTTTCCAGGACTAAGTTCAAAGGGACGTAGTTAAACGGTATAAAATATAGATAGTTAATATTTGAATGTTTTATTGATTTCGATTATTTTGCAGTGTGATATCTTGTTTAGTATTGTTAGTTTAATTCAATTATTTTAGTAAACAACAGCAATTCACAGACCTTATTTATTTTAAATTTACATTTTTCTTATACACTATACAAATAACGGATTTACTTTTTTTATTATTTTATACTTTATTTTATTTTATATTACTATAGTCAAAGTAGAAAATGCTGTTCTTTAAATAGTAAGTATATGATTATACTATAAAATTAATACTTTAGAACGACGTATAGAATTCTTAAATCGATTTTGAATTGAATAGCAAAACCTACTGTTATTGTGTTACATTTCTGTCGTAATTTTTCTTTTTTTGAAAATATATTGATATTATATATAAATAATATGTATTTAAATTATACAGTATTAGATAATAAGACCTCTACATATTTATTACTTAGCAGATCGATACTTATACAATAAAGCCGAAATGTTTGGTGTTTTCTTCTATGAAGGCACTAATCTCTAGAACTACCAGTCGGAATGGCGAGATTCTTTTTGTCTATGGTAACCAGATTCATGATGAATGGTTCAGGCTATCTAGCATCACGTTATAAACCATAGGGGGAGCAGCGAATGATGAGGTAAGTAAATTCGACTTACAACTAGTCCTATATAAAAGCAAAAACTTTGATTCTAAGCATGCGTTTGATGAGTATCGTGGTTTTGAGAAGGTTTGAAAGTTTGTCAATAAATACTTTTGTATATTTAGCGAATAGCGACGTTATATTTTTATTAAGGATGCCTATTGCTATAAAGTAATTAGCACTACGACAAAATATATTTTGATTTCATTGTTGTGTGAGAAAATGTGGTAAAGAAAACCATTTTGATGTAATAAATAATACAAAGTTGCCAACTTAAAATATGTATCTTCTATTATTTCAATTCAATATACAGTGTGTTTTTTTATGAGAAAAATAAAAAATAGCCTTATTTCCAAATGTCAAAAGTCGACGAATTTAATAAGTGCTCGAAATTTTGCGTTTTTTCAGTGGGACAACTCATGCACTTAATTTTAACGGTTTATAACTCAAGTTCAATTCGTGTTGGTGTCCGTTATATTACATAACTGATAACTTAACCTAATATTTAACAATAACCATAACGCTAGCTGTTTATTTGTTGAATTGAGTACCGTATATATACGACAACGTCGCCAAAACAATAGAGCACGCGCAATATTATAGCGTTAAAAATAATAAGCTATATTAAAATATCGACACGTTATAAAGAGTTTGGAATAAACAGCCGTTCCCAACACCCCTACTTGCTTATTATTTGACAGTACGTTTAAACTTCGCCTGTCTGCCGTCACAACCCTATTTATACTCTGTGTACATTTTGGCATCCAATTGCGCTGAGGGATCAATCATGTTAAAAGGGTTTACAGTTAGAAGTTATTTCGGAACGATGATAGACAATGCACTGGTAACATTTCGCAGTAAACATCGTTTTATCAATGGATCGGCGGGTGTTCCAAATCGGTCGGGCAATAAACGTGGCCATTAAATGAGGCGGACCACATGCCGCCATCTTGTTGCGTTTGGCGCGAGATCTGACGTTTCGTGACGGGCTTTCCCGCCATTTTCATAACGCGTCTCCAATTAATAGTTTTAATTTATCAACGGTTATGATGCAATATCAGAAGCAGTTCCTTTGACCCAAAAGTTTTCTAAAATATAATGAGTAGATAAGGGACAGATTTTATCACCGCCGTCGTAGCCTAGTGGTATGGGCGCTTGCTTTGCAAACCGGAGGTCGTGGGTTCGAACCCCGCGGGGGCACAACCACTTTGTGCTGTTGTTTCTTGGTTGGGTTAGGGCAATGCAGGCTGATCACCCGATCGCCTGAAAAGAAAGATGATCCACGCGTCGGATGGGCATGTAAAAAGTTGGTCCCGGTTGTCAAGAACATCTTTGGCAGTCGTTTTAGGATATCAGTGCCTTCAAATATCCTGACAACTAATCCATTTTTCGAATTCAGTTTATCCCTTTAGATTGCGGAGGTCGGATGCACGTCGCTCTGCGTAAAAACTGAATTTCAGGTAATATTTGAGTGGATTAGAAGCCGACTGCAAGTAACTTGGGAAAAGGCTAAAAGGAAGAAGAAAACGGATAAAGACGATAACAAGAAACTATTTCTATTATGCCAAAACATCAGAGGCATACGGACAAAAACAAATACATTTTATAACAATTTATTGCTGTCGGGTATGAATATTGTAATAGTTTCAGAAACTTAGCTTTATGAAAGTAATTTGGACGCTGAAATAAGTGATTTCAGTTATAAAGTGTGTCGTCGAGACAGGGGTTCACACACTTAAATCTAACCCTAAAACTTTCTGGAGTTTTGTTAAATCAAAATGTAAAACCTATTCAGATTATCCCCATCAAATGACATATCGAGATCTTTAACTAACATCAGAAATTTGCAATTCATTTATTAACTTTTTTCATACAATTTTTTATCAAAGAATTTAGCAATAATTTTATGTCATATAATAAAAGTGACATTTTATGTACTATTCATAATATAAATGTAAGTAAAGAAATAGTTAATAAAATAATCCGTAAGCTTGATACAACAAAAGGAGGTGGTAATAATGAATTCCCTCCTATATTTTTTTTCAAATGCTTAAAATCTTTGAGTGCTCCAATAACACTGCTATTTAATCGGTGTTTTCATGATAGGTATTTTACAAATGCTTAGAAAGAAGCTCATATCGTTCCTATATATAAGAAAGGACCCAAAACTGTATAAAATGTTCTTGGTAAATTATTTGAAAAAATTGTTCATATCTAACCTATCATACTACCTTCTATATCAACAGAACAACATGGTTTTTTAAAGGGACGTTCTGCAGATACGATACTTCGTAACCACAAACATTGGTGGCGGATTTCAGGTGGATGTGATCTAAACAGATTACAAGAAGGCTTTTGATCGTTCAAACCTCAACATACTTTTATGAAAGATCTACGACTTTAGTATTTGAGGTAATCACTTAAGGTGGATGAAATCGTATCTATGAAAACGGACTTAAGCAGTAGTCCTTGGAGGCTATCGTTCTAATTTTGTAAAAGTATTCTCTGGCGTGCCTTAAGGCTCTGTCTTGGCACCTGTTATTTACACTTGCTACTTGTATTATGTGGGCAAATGTTTTCACTACGCAAAGTTTCTTATGTACGCTGATGACACCAAAATCTTTATAAAAATTTCAAATTTTTCCGATTGCAAAAATTTGCAAACTAATCTTGAACGGCTCGAGACATACTATAGTGATAATTATATCGATGTTAATGTTAGCAAGTATTATTACGTATCGTTTACGAGAAAGAAGCAGTCTATTAAATTTGAGAATAAAATAAACTGTTTTAGTCTTCGTAAAGAAGTTCCCGTGAAAGATTTCGTGTTATTAATAGATGATAAACTAACTTTCTTACATCATATAGATCCCATAGTGAATTCGGCTTACAAAAATCTAGGTTTCATTTTACGCGTTTCTAAACCCTTTTTTAATATTAACAGTATAAAGCTGCTTTACATACTCGTATCATATGTAAAAAGTATTATGCTTGAGTAGTACGGAAGTACTGAATCCGCACTACATAACACAAACAACCCAATTGGAAAATATTCAGTATTAGGTTATTAAGCACCTAAACTACAGAGATCATCCGAAAATATCAGATAATTATAAAAAATTAAGCATATATTACAACCTCACAAGGCTTGAAAACC
>JAOCPS010226830.1:0-13751 GCA_025505425.1 Graphium colonna
TGAATGACCAAACTTGCTTGACTACGTCACCACTCATAGTTTTGTCTATGGACAAAAATGTATAAAAGGTGGCGGTTCAGTTCGCAGCGTTCACTCAACAAACGCTGTTCGTAGAGGCAACATCCTTAGGATGATCCGGTGTCGGGGCTAAACGTGCGTCGAGTGTGAGGGTAACAACTTGCATGCTGGTGAGGAATTCTGCATCGTCCTGTTAACATTATGGCTTGGTGGTGGTTTTGTCTGCACGATCGTGCACGCGAGCACACGCACAAGCAGTGTGGGAAGGGAGGGAGCTGCCTAACGCATGCTTATGCGTGCGCTCATATATATGCTTGCAGGTTGTAGGGATTTTTTCGCGGAATATTGCTAATTAAACGGTATTATAGAATTGTATAATACCTCTTAATACCACGTAGGTTTGGAACGAAGTTAGCCTAGCCGGCAAAAAATGTCCGTAACGTAAGATTCATCCTATCTATAGTATATGTATGATAGCTATAGAGTGTCAAATATATAGCCTACGGGGGATGACTGTTAATTTATTTATATCTGTCTATATTTATTTATTTATTTATAATGAATGAATAAATTTAGTACTTATTATTACTACTTATTAAATATTATTTTTTTATAATTTTTATCAGTTTTACATTATACCTTATGCAGGTCTTTCTCTTTGGTTATGATTATTAAGCTGTCTCTTTGGTTATGATTATTATTAATATTTTCTTTATAAATCATTGTGAATCCTTCCTTCTAAGGTACTAGAATCATGCGTTCTTAAGCATATTTCCCATTTTATTTTCAGTAACAACTTATTAAGTTCTTTCCAATCTGGTTTTAGACCTGGACATAGTACCACAACCACTCTCCTTAAAGTGGCTGGCGACATTAGGGCGGGCTTAGAAAACACTGAAGTTACTATTATGGTTCAAAAAGACGTCTCCAATGCTTTAAATGTCGTCAGCCATGACATCCTGTTAGCAGTCCTCTCCCATTTAATGGTGTCAGACGCAGCGCTGAAATGGATTTCTTCTTATCATCGAGGGCGACAGCAGGCAGTTAATATTAATGATTCGACATCTAGTTGACTTAGTACTACAAGTGGTGTTCCTCAAGGCTGTATTCTCTCTCCTATTTTATTTTCTGTTTTTACTAACCTCATTACTTATGAGCTTCGATGTGCGTATCATGTGTATGCAGATGATCTTCAGGTTTACGCACAAGGAACTGTTGAGGCAATATCCGATGTTATAGACAAGTTTATCAGGAATTAGCAGCCATTCAAAGATGGTCTGACAAATTTGGTTTGACTGTAAATCCCTCCAAATGTTGTCCCAAGCCATTGTAGTCGGGAGCTCCCGTAACATAAGTAAAGTGGACATGAATAATTTCCCACCCATTACATTTAATAATAGGTCTATTCCGTATATCTGTAAAGTTAAGAATCTGGGTTTGTTTATTGATACAACTCTTAGCTGGAGAAATCAGATTGCTAGTGTCAATCAAAAGGTCGAATCTCTACCGAATCAAAAATTTTTTGCCATCGAAATCCACAGAAATGCTCGTGCAGGCCTTAATTTTCCCTTTGATCCACTATCGTGACGTATGCTACTTCGACCTGAATCAGATCATCTCAATAAACTCGACCAACTTCTAAATAACTTCAAATTACTCTGCAAAAAGTCATATGCAGTCATACATAAAAAAAATATACACGTTGACTTGAGGACCTTCCTCCGGTTTTTTCGTCGGGTAAAATACTAAGTGTAATTAAACAGATTTTATGATTTATGTGTATGTATGTTAAGCGGTATGTGCATTGCGAAATTTAAAGTAATAGTGTTTGCACATGGGCCTTTTTTTGATTGAGCGCATAATATTTTAAAAAGAACATTTCGGTATCAGATATCAAGATGAAAGAGATGAAGTAATGTTTTTTCAGGATCATGACCAAAACATTGTTTTTATTAGTTAGTAAATGAATTAAAGAATAAATAATTATTCTTCATTCGGCTCTTACTCCACTTACAAAGCCGCTTTATTATAATAATTTGGCTAGCGTTTGACTACTATCTCACCTGATGGAAAGTGGAACTGCGGTCTTAGATGTTGTAGTACACTAGCTAAGAAGAAGCGTATTCACAAATCGAAAATAGCTTATTGGTTCTATTACTTCCATGTCCGGATTAAACGCTTCAATTTTAATTATGGTTCTTTTTCTATACTTAGGTATAGCGCGTACCTACCAAGTAATAATTTTTCTATTAAAAGTCTCTGAATATAGGAAGGACCCGAAATAATCATTATTTTTAACATATCTCATAGTTTCTTACGTATATTTAATAGTAACAAAAGTATAATGTCAGAGTGTCCGTAATATCTTTTTTTATCAAATATTACTGTAATGTAACCACTCAATGTTTACTTATATTTATAATGAAAGGGTTTCCAAAAATATATAAATAATCACAACATATTAATATGTACAATGGGAATGAATCATAGGATTAGGTCCGCCATTCGACTTTCAATTTACAATATTGATTAAGTCAGAACACGGATCCAGCTCTATGCTATTATAAGTAATTCAATATTATAGCAGTCTTTGAATTCAGAGGTTTATTAAGGAGATATATTATGCATATCTCTTTATATTTATCATGAAGCAAGGTAATTACTACTATTATATTATTTACACTATTACTCTTTATTCAAGTGTGCACCATGTTCTATACTACAAAAGAAATTATTAAAAGCGTAAAAGCATAGATTAACATTTTTTAGTTTGATAAGTAATGGCAGTTCAGTGTCAGCATCAGTCAGTCAGTCGCATCAGTCAGTTCGTGGGAATTTACAGATGTCATTATGACTACTTTTCAAGTCGTATAGTAGAAAAAAAAACAGAGAGACAGAGCCTGGTAAAACTGTTATGCGTGGTAAAGATAGAGCGCTTATTATTCTCTTTTTCCCTATCAATAACAAAATATAATTATATTAACTGTATTTCTATTCTATTCTCTTTTACTAACTTACACTTAATTTTTTTTTAAATCGAGTGCGTGGTCTTGTACTATTAATAATAATTTAGGGCACTTGTCGCGTCCTACAGAGAGCGGGTTTCTACTTCGCAACTTTATATTTTTGTTTGCCGTGACATTTTCTTGCTCACTGATCACTTCAACATTTGTTCTTTGTGTTAGCCATATAAGTAAGTAACTTAGATATTATGGTGTTATTTGATTATTTAAATAACAGGTGACGTTTGTTACTATTCCTTTCAAGGAGAAAGGCGTTAGAGAAAATATGTGTAATTTTAGGCCCTAAACCAGATATATTTACCTTAAAAATATTCTTAAGATGTAGATGCTATTTTTGACCAGCATTTACTATTATATGCTGCTCGTTATCGAAACTCGCTGTTTCTGAGAGCTTTCCTCAGGTTAATTGTAGATTCTTTCCAAAATGTCTTTAAATTCTGTAATGTTTTTACTTTATTTTTCCTATTTGTCATTGGTTTTCGGTTTAATTAATTTTAAGTATCATATTCCAATTTATTTCATGTAGCATGTAGTGTAACCAATCCCCATGTTGTTTGATATTTTGGAAAAAAATATTCATAACTCATGTACATTTTTCATCATAAAATCAAAAATCAAAATATCTTTATTCAATTATGAAGTAACAACACATGATTTTTGATTGTCATAAAATCTACCACTGCCCTGAAAAGGAATTCAGCGGGAGCAATTTTTTTATTTATCAATATTTTATATACTATTTATCAGTATTTTAATAAACAAAAACACTTCTAAAATTCTCAATACGTAAGTTTAATCATAACGGAATATTGTATTGAAGCAAAAAGTTTTCTATCGATTTATCCCCATGAAAGGTCCAGGTAAAAGTAGAACTCATTAATTATCACACATTAAAGTGCCATTGGTTTAATTTCACTTCTTAGTTTGTTTCGCCACTCGCAAGGTATAAAGGTATAGCGGCTTTTTTATTTAACACTTCATAAGCAATGATTGACAGTTTTGACCAAATTTTCATAGAAGACGCAAAAGACCTTTGAGCGACTATTTAGGTAATTTTTTTATTAGCTAAGGAGCGAAAGTTTTACAAAGAAACATACTTCTGCATAATTTTTTTTCATTTATCATATGTGTTTCGTTTTGTGCATGTGAAATATTTTAGTTTATATTATGCTTATTAAAAAAATATGAATATTAAAAAAGAATATAAGTATAATCATTCATGTAAAAGTAATGAAAGTTTTTCAAAATAATTATTTATGTTAGCACTTTTACTCCGTTTAAATGTAATATTACAATAAATTGCTTGACGAATTATTAAGGCATTGGGTTGTATAAAATACTGTATATATAATAAGTAGTGTAGTCTTATAAAATATTATTTGTACCGAAGAACTGAGTAAAAATGTAAAAATTTCGAATATTAAAGGAAGCCGTTGACTGCAGAGGTCGCGGACCGCGTTATGAGGCCTTATGATTTCAAATGAGCTGAAATAAAGGCGGGAGTACGTGCTCGTTGCTTGGCATTGTTTCTTTGAATGACGATTACGAATATATATCTAGGCGCTGTATATAAATCAGATGCTTTTATTTAAATGAATTTTGCATTATATTATGGTGTTACCTTTAAACATATTTACGTGTAACGGTTTACAAAATTGAAATTTATGTATCTTTAAATCAAAATAATTGTAACGAGTACGATATGATATTTCACACTGCTCACTTTCGGAAATGTCCACTGGGTAAAATAAAAAATTAAAATAATAAAACATTCATGGTTGTTGGTAGCTTTTATATACATTAGTGTTTATAAAAATCGTCCAAGAGCGTGTCGGGCACGCACATGAAAGGGTTCCGTTACTACGAAAGTTAAAGTTATTATATATTTTTATAAACGATTTTTATAAACAGATCAACACAGCAATACACTAACACACCAACACGCACACGCGCACGCCGTGTGCACAGCTTGTATTATTATTATGTATTGTGTTGAGAAAATAAAATAAATATTATTATTAAATATTTATAATATTATTAAGTGTCCGGCTTCGTTGTCCGAAGCAAGTCGCCTTCTGATTATCCAACAAAGTTACGGTTTTACAATTTAAATTACTCTTACGTGGATTAAGTAATTACTCTTTCTAAATTTTCCTTTGAATTCCTGAAAATTTTTCAGCAAAGAGAAAAATGTAAGAAGGTAAAGGTAATAAAATTCTCAGAAAGAAATCTTAAACCCAACTCAAATGACTTGTAAACTCAAATGACTCAAATGAATGTAAAATTCAAATGTTAACGAAACTCATTTGAGTTAAATATATAATTATTTGTAAGTCATACAAGTTTACAGGTTTATTTTCACAAAAAATTACAAAAACCGGCTTCAAATGCGTTAAAAGCGCACTTTCAGAACATATCTTCTCCGTTATTTTGACTATGAAAACAAACTAATGATCCGATATTTAGGTACATGTAGCATCGTTACAGGAAGTATACCCCCTATTAATCAGATAAAAATATATTTTTAAAATCATTTCAAGAGATTTCGCGATTTTTATTATTAATTTAGAGAATTGCGGATATTCTGTTACATACGGTTTTTTTTATTTTAAAGACAAATAAGTGAAACTAGTTTTTTTTTATTTTATGGGATTTTTAACGAAGAATACTCTATTATGCAAAAAAAAGAATTATTGAAATTCGTATATTATTTTGATTTAAAAGAAAAATTACTCAACCGAATTTTATGGGACCATTCCAAAAGAATAAGAAGAGATAATTTTTTTTTTAAATAGGTTCATAAATGACGGAGATATGCGTGAACGTACATAAAAAAAAACAAAAAGTATTTTTATTTATTGCTGAGGAAATTGAACCATAAAACAATGATTTTCGTACTTAGATTTGTCACAGGATTTGTTATGTATTGTTTTCGGTAATGACATTTTAGTTCTGTGGATATTACAGATACCTATAAAAGTTTAATGTATAATCTTAAAAGTAAAATAATTTAAAATCCAATTTAAATTTTATTTAGCGATATGGTGCCACTTGCACCAGTCCTTAGTGGTTTTAAGGATAACATACATACATAATTTATTCCAGAGCCTCGAGTTTACGAATCCTCATATTGCTCTTTGTGTTACGACTTTTAACATATATTTTTTTCGAAATGTATTAAATATTTCTATTACTTCGTTCAAGACAATAAAGCTTTATATCAAATTATCAAAAAAAACCAAATTGATAAAGTTCATGAAAGAAACAATACACTATAAGATCTTTTGAATTTCTTACGCAATGATTATGTTATGTTAACGAATTGAAATTTTGTATAAAAGCATTCCAACTATGGAAGTACAGCAAACATTTTAATAGTTTAACACGTAATATTATGCGTGTTAGTTATTAATAATGCGAAGTATTAATCTGATCCACGCCTCATTTTGTAATAAGTCCTTTTTCAATATCCTTTTTATGTAATAGAGATTCCTAATGGAATTATTAAGTTTTCGCTCCCTCATTTGCCCCTACTCTACGGCATATTTAATACGACGCCAGATGCTTTCCCTCTAATTTTCGTAATTTTCTGCAGTAAGTGCCAATTCAAGGAAACAATTCCGTTACAACTGCATTATATTTCTGCCTGAAAGATATTATATACACATAGTATTTTGCATCATATTAATATTATAAATTGCGGTTTAAAAACATTACTTTAAAATTGTATACTTATTTTTGTCTGCTATAAATTATAGATTTATTTTAAAACACCTTACCATTAACCTATACCAGATATCACCTTGCAGGACTCGTAATATAAAAAACAAATTAATTAACCAGTTTTTTGAAATTTTTATTCAAAAGAATATCCTTTCAGAAAAAAGTTTTTAAATTGGCTCCCAAACGAAGGAGATACGTGTAAGCATACCTAACATAACCAAATAATTGAGAACATTCTCATTTTCTGAAGTCGTAAATTGTTAAATGCGAAAATATCCTTATTTGATTTTTAAGACATCCACGTCCTGACTTTCGAATCGATCAACATGAAATGTTGCAAACACAGCAAAAACAATAGTTAACATATAAAATAGAAAACTAACTGTCGTGTGTTATTCCTACACATATATTCAATCGTAACATATTCTTCATGATCAAGGTAAGGACAGGATAATGGTTAAGTTAAGAGCAAGTTTTCAAAAACCGTTTTGCAATATCTTGAATAAAGAAAATTGTTTTGCCACACATAAAACCCAATTTTTAAAATTACACAAAATTATTGTATCACAATATATATGTTATATGACACGTAACTTAGTTCACAGTATAGTGTTGACAATTCTAGGAGGTCTCTTATGGTTTCAGGTGGTTATAATCCTCTGCTAAAACAAGCTGCTATTTTAGCACTCAAAGTTTAATTGTTACGAGTCTGCCACTCGCTCACGGATTTGTCTATTAAGATTTATAATGCAAATGTTTTTATTTTATAATGGCCGACACAAAATTAGGTAATCAATTACAGAACACACCCTGTTATACGTTTAATCTTCGAAATGAGCCGAGGTATTGCGTTTATCAATAAATTATTAAAAATACATGGAATTTTATTTTTCATAAATATATGGTGGATTTTTTTTTTGAGAAAATTAAAACAAATATTGGAAAGTGTGAAGAAACTCGTCAAAACTCTTAATAAGGCTTAAATTATCGGAAATTGAGGCCTCTTTTAATTTTTCATCTTTTAAGTCACACCTAATTAATCAGTTTGTTTCAAAAATTAAGAATTTCAAGACTTTCTAGAAAAATATTTGCACCAGAGCACCGCTAGACGTATTATTCATATCGATACCGTAATTTGCAAACCAGATTTAAAAAGAAAAAAATATTTTTCAAAACAAAAACAAAAAAAAACGTAGGGAAACCAGAAAGGTTTTCAAATAATTATTTATTCAAAGATAAATGCTATTAGATTATAAGTTTCAGAGAGATCCAATTTTTGATGATGAACAGTAGACATAACTATGTTCCAAAGAGGACCTATTTGTAAAACACGCACAGGGCGCATATAATTACTAACAAGACTTTGTTTGATAACGAGTTATTATAGATTATGAACGATAATAATATTGATAGTTTATTCGATCTTCAAACGATTCCTATTACTCCAAATTTTCAATGGAGGGTATTTTTTTAAAACAAGAAAGATGTTCTCTTTTTATTGAGGTCTACTTTTTCCAGCAACTTTCTTTGTCCAATTCTAAATGTTCCCAGAAGAAGCGAACCCCTCGACTTGAACTGGCAATGTACCTGCAACATCTGATCATCTCCACGTTTGTTAACTCACATATGTATGTTAAAATATTTGTTATAAACTTATCTTCAGCATATTGTATAGATTGTTCTTCTTCCTAGCCTTATTCCCATGTCGAAGTAACATGGGAATAAGGCTAGGAAGAAGGCTGACTTCATGTTTAACCAAATATTACACAATATTTTTGCAACCCTTAGTAATGAATTAAAATATTCAGGTATATACAAATGTGTAGAAATGCAGCGGTTGGGCTTAAACACGGTACATTACAAGAGATTTCCAATGATATTATTTAAACTAAAATCCGAACCTATGGGACTTAAATAAAAATAATATATTTTGTAGTAATTATAAGAATATAACTGTCTGGCCAGAATTCCATGTCTATATTTAATTTAAAATTAAACTTGATTTAAATCGAAATGATACCATTAATATTACGCTTTAAATTTAATATAAGCCGCTTGTGAATTCTACTGCCAATATTACAAACCGAATCATGGTCCGTAGTCGTAATTGCGGAACGGAACATTTGAGATGATTAAAACTTGAAGTCCTTGTCTATCGACGAAATGATAACCGAGTTATATTATTTGACATTGCTCGGTTCTAGTTTATATAAAAGAAATTAATTTGTGCAATGAACGCGTTAATTAATTTTCGTCTAATTGTCCATAAGCAAAATAAGAGAACCTTCTCAAGAAATGTCTAAAATATATCATATAAGCTAAAAAACAAAGGTTTAACCAATCAAGTATGCTTTCATTTCACCATTTAAAATCTTTTTAACCTGTAAACCAACATGCCAGCAGTGAATAGTTTTTGGTTTCATTATTTATATTTTATAATTCCTTATTAACGCCATAGGGACCATTTGATTTCGTCATTCAATATTTAATTTAACCCCTAGATGTCTATAACTTACTAACAGTTTTTGATGTATAGCAATCCTTACATTCATGTTTTAGACAATTGTGAGAGAGAGTGTAATTGAAAAACAGAAAATAATCTCCTGTTGAGGAGGTGGGCTTCTAAAAAAAATATTTCTCGCTAGTTTTAATATAATACTGAACTGGTCAATGACTCGATACTTAGAGTTAAATTCAATATTATAAGACATGTTTAGGATACTCATGTACAGTTACCGTCACAAAATCAGCATTGCATTAGAGAGCCGTGCGATTTGCTTGGGAGTACGAAAACACACGTAAATCTCCATGTTTTTGTTAGTCAGCAGAACCTACTTTCTCTGTCTGATTTCAGATCATTTAGTAAAGAAATAATAGCGTAATAATTCTTTGAAAAGAGAAACAAAAACAAGTTATAAACATAAGAAAATATACAGCTTTTATTATTTACATTGTTTCTTCCAATGAGTAATGTTTTATAAATTTCCTGTGTTTAATTCATTCATATTTTCAAGTTTGCAAAAATTCGCTTTCAAGAACTGCGAAATTTTGAATTTTTTTTATCGGCTCATACAATGCTACAGCATGCAGCAAATATTATACAAACTATCAATAATATTGAGTGTAGGGAAGATTGGGGTGATAACGAATACTCAAGGAAAAGTTGAAGACATACAAAACTTCTGAAAGTTATAAATCATATTCATTATTTAAAGTTAACTATATTAATTAAATTTTATATTCTTATAATTCACTAAGATAAATTTAACATATCATAATAATACACGTAGTAACAACTTATTTATTAAATCCAGCAAACAATTAACAAAATATTATAAGTAGCTTTATTATATACATGAAAATAATTAACAATACAATTATACACAATATTTAAATAGTAAACTCTAAACACAATTGAGGTGCTGGACCAAAAAGGTTTCAGCTCATGATTGTGTCGGCTGCAACCAACGCTGGTACTCTACGGACACCTTTGTGGATTTCCATACAAAAATTAAATAAAAAGAAATTAACAATCAAACATAAAAAAGTTCCAGTCTAACAAAAAATTAAAATAACAACAATAAACTAAGCAAAGTACGCTAAGAAAAAGTACAATAAAATACTCTAGCAAATTTATGAAAGCCTTTAAATAGTAACAACAATAATATAAAAAAACATTAAACAAAATCAAAAAATATCAGACCGTTCAGAATTAATCATCATTCATTATTTTTACTTAACTTTAACGTTCCAAAAATACTACGGCTATAATAACTTTACCTATACAATGCAATTCGACAACGTTTATAAATAGTTGTTTTGTTTTTGAGTAAGACAAACTGTAACTTTTGTGTAAATATACTTTTAGCATTTAAACATCAATATAAATCAAAAAACAAAATATTGGTGTCTCTAATTACCCCACAACAAGTGGGGCAAATACGGACGGTGTGTAGGGTTATCAAGAACAAAGTCTAGTCATGATAAAAATCTCAAATAAAAGCTGTTATTGCTATATATATTAGGAAAGAACGTACAAGTTAAGTAGTATTCATAGGGACCAACGTTATAAATTAAATATAAATCTTATAAATGTTCCATGATGAAACAAAACCAATTACTATGTAAACCATCGTCAGGTCTGCAATCATCTGCATGCATATCCAATATCCTTTGTAAACAGTCTGAATATAGACCAATATTATTTCGCTAGATAGCATTTTGAATAATAATAAACTTGATCCAAGTTACAAGATTATGCAATAAGTTTAAAGCACCAATTTACTCATAAATAGATCTCTAAGGATCATGTTTATTTCAACGCAACAAGCTTTTTTTTAAAACATTTTTATGTAAATTCAAGTGGCACTGAAATAAGCCGCAATTGCAGTCTTTTTAGTCCATCTCATATTTTCTGAAGTCATGGCAAGAGTCGGAATAATTTGGAGCATTTAAAAAATTGGGAGCGATTATACTTAAAATAACGTATCCCTTTAAATGTTATTAAATAACAACTGTGCATTTTTATAATGCTGATAACGAGAATTTGTAAGATCCTTAAAGAAAGATATTCCCTTTATAATAACAGAGACAGCTTTAAATTTCTCGTTTAGAAGTTTAAAAAAGAATATTTTTGAACTTCTTAACGAGAAATTTTAAAATTTGTTCTACATCAATACTACAATACCGTAGTTTCAGTTGATTTAAAATGAAGTAATAAAAAAATAATATAATATATTTTTTACGCAGGCGGAAAATTCCCTATTTCCACTTCGATGCCAAAGTAGAATTCACCAGTGATGTTACGCGCTATTCTGTAACTTCATTTCCATTGCGCATTTTTATACCACAACCTCCCTGATTTGAGGATGATATGAGTAGTCAGGTCTTGAATATATAATCGATAAATTGTTTACCTAAGTAAAATTGCAATATTGAAAATTTTCAATCTTTCGGTTTTGTGATGTTTTGAAAACATAAATGTCTTACATTTTAACGTTTTATATTACCTGCCAAGTCTTAATATTTTACCTATGTCTAATTTACCTCTTGACCTTCATGCCTCTAAAGTTGGAACGGTATATATCAATATTGTACACAGTACACAGTAATATTTTTTAAGGTTGTTTGGCGTTGATGAGCTATATATGGATGAATATTGAATAAATATACAATACTTACTTTTTTTTGAAATTTGAAATCAAGATTTAAAGTTTTAAATACTTTTAGGCTTTAATGTTTTAGGCTGTAATGTAGCAAAATTACTTACGGCATTTTACATTAATCAGTTGCCTGAATGTTTGATTGTCCAAGTTGTAATGAACTTTAACCTTCTATCAAGCGAACTAGATAATAATTATTTAACATTATAGTAAATTGCCTTTTTAGAATATGAAGTACATAATATCGTCACAATAATTATTAAAAAATCATTATATTAAAGTAATTACTGACGTACATACAAAAATTAATTTAAAAATTTAGAAAAACACTTCTAAGCTTTCATATTAAAATATAAAAAGTCGGGTTAAGGAAATAAAATTATTAACACATGTAACGAATAAAATTCGTATCGAAGTTTAAAAAATGTTAATAACATGAAATAATCAATCATATTTTAAAGTCAAATATCATTTGTCTGGTTACATAGACTTTTGTAATGAAGCACTACGAGGAAGTTTTTCTGTGTAGATTAAGTGTGTATCTATGTAGTTATGTTGGTGGATATAACAAATGATACTGACGTAGGATATACTATGATGCTAATTACATACTCGCGTGTTTTCCTCTCCGATAAATTATACGTGCAATAAATTAGGGACCTACATGCAAACGCAGTTACTTTAATTTCACTGTATCTACAGTCCGACTATATTGTGAAAATTTAAGTAGCAGAGATGCATAGAACATATTGTTTTAAATTTGCTTTTCCTATTTTCAAATTTGCATACTTTAGTTTCATTTAACTAAAAAATATTTTTCTTCTGTTTCTTTACAAGATTTATGATTAATTATATAAAAACAATATTTTTTTAAGCAGCTTCATTCGTTTTGAACCGGTGAGCGGCGTCGAATGCTCCAAAGAGCGGCTGGACCGAAAACCAGCCATTAGCAACAGCAGAAACGGGGGAACGCCTAAATCGAAGAAGGTCGGCGTCAGTCACAGAGAGGCAACGTGAAGGAAGAAATTCATTCCTAGAAATGGAAGTGACGGTGACGATGATAGCGAATCTTCGAATAAAAATAAGCAGCCGGCCCAAAAAGTGTCAGCTGGAAAAAGCGGCAGAGGTCGAACATCATTCGCATTGCTAATAAGAGATGCACGAAAACAATTTTCGAAGTGGAAGCCGGCTGAACGGTCAAAGTCAAGCAGCAGAAGTGACAAGAAAGTTGCTAAAAAAACGATATGTCCTACATTAGGCCTGAAAAAAGGAAGAATGCACTCTAACCACAAGCACACGTGCTGAAATAGAACTTTTGGCAGAAGAAGAAGTAGTCACTGTAGCGCGCAATGCACGTAAAAAACCTTCAGCAAATTAGCAACGTAGGTGACGATTCCGACAACTCGCCTCTTGTGCAGGACTTATAAGAACAAATTCTTAACCAGCTCGAAGTTGTAACGTTGGTAGCAACTAAGTCGTCGCATTTAAAAGGGACGTTTTAAGCGCCTTAAGTCGGAGGTCCAAGAACTACGCGTGGAAATATCAACAATGTGAGACGATATGCGCAAGATGGAGGAAGTGCGTGAAGCAGCTTCGGCTCCACTATATATAAGCACACCAATGGATGCTGAAGAGTTGCAGCGATCTATTATACAGGCGGTGGGCAACATGATCAATGCCCGTCTGGAAGGGCTAGAAGACTGTTAGCCGAAAGGTGCCTTCACCCACCGCTAGCAGCAGACTGTCAGCCACTACAAGCTGCTAGGGTCGCTTCGTACTCGGTGACCTTGAAGAATACCCAGGAGTCGAATACAGCGATCGCTGC
>JAOCPS010226941.1:0-13751 GCA_025505425.1 Graphium colonna
TGAGAAAATGAAGTCAACTTTACTCACTTAACCAAGTGCAAAGTTTTCCAATTGGTACCTTAGTACCTAGGTATTTTATATCAATAGAGAAAAACTGAAGATGCGCCCCCTTATTCATAATAGTCTGCTAACTTAAAGCATTGCTAATTCTCACTCTGTCTTCTTCTATTGGGCTTATTTTTGGGTAGCCGGAAGCCCAATTTTACTCCCTTTTTTCCGAATAATTATGATCATTTGACAAATTCTCTCTAAAAAACGAAAGAAAAATCAAAAAATAATACGCCAATTTTAATACCAGGCGATCATCAATGTAATGGTGTTAATAAAATTTTCCACAGAAGTCATTCTTCTGGCGGCGCGGCGTGATGTGACGCAACAACACAAAGTACTAGGCGCGCATGACCTGGCAGTAGACTCGACCAAAGCATTTCGCCAGCATTATGAACCGTTGACCTTCGAAAATCTAAAATATCTAATTTAAGTTGCCTATTAGTATCTTAATAATTGATATTTTTGATTGTATATTTTTACCGAGCCAAATTGCATGTTACTGAAGCTCAAATTTCGTTAAGACTTTCAAAGTTTTGTTTCATTTATAAAAATTACGATACTGTATACAAAATGAACATTTTTATGGTCGTTACTTATAACTTTGTACTATTAAATTGAAAGTGTAAAGTTCAATGGAAACTGCAAGGATAGTGTTACCTTTGTAATATAGAGGGTAATTAACATGTAAACTGTAAATAATATGCCTGACAGCTCTATTTAGTTCAGACTAGCGAATTCAGAGTAAAACATATTAAGTCATAAAATATTTGAGACGAGGATGTCAACAGTCAGATACGTATCTTTTTTTCTTTTTTTTTATAGGGAAGAGGCAATTGATCAAGTGGCTCACCTGATGGTAAACGATCACCACCGCCCATGGACTCCCGCAACACCGGAGGGGTTACAGGGGCGTTGCCGGCCTTTAAGATAAGAATATACTCTTTTTTTATCTCTGCAACACACAAAACTTTTTTCCCCAATTTCATATTTTTATTTCTTTTGAATTGACTCGCACTGTAAAAGCCGCATCAAGATATAAGGTGCTTAGTTTTCACTCAGAAGAAAAGAACAGTTAACAAAGGGAAATAAAAACATCTTCCATATAGTCAACAGAAGTCGGCATTCAGTTAATCAATTGCAACTAAACTCCTGATATATATATTTTTTTTATGAAAAGGATGACAAACGAGCAGACGGTACACCTGATGTTAAATGATCCCGTCGCCCATAGACACGGACAACATCTGGATAGTTGTGTGTGCGTTGTCAATCTAGGAAATTGGATAAAACATGTTTATTGGATAGGACGGGTCGGAAATAAATTATGTATCAGGAGGGGAAAGGAGTAAGAAAAGAAGAGGGAAGTGATGGTCATCCGGGTACCCAGAAAGTAATGCATACTATATTTTATGCCGACTTTGTGTAGGGCGGTGGTACTTCCCCGGGCTAGCACGACTGCATAAGTGCAGCATAAGCTGTGAAAGGATATTATGCTATACAAAAACAAATATAAGTCAACAAAAAACAATTTAAATAACAAAAAATATGGACAAAATCTCCTTTAAAAAGCAAACCACTGAGTAAAACTCCGGGCAGCTCTGAAATCTATACTAATATTATAAAACTAAAAAGTTTATTTGTATAACTGGTTAAAGGCGCTAATCTCAAGAACTACTGGTACCGGGTTGAAAAATTATTTTAGTGTTGGATAGCCCACTTATCGACGAAGGCTATATAACATCACGCATTGACCAATAGGAGCGGAGCATCATGGAAAATTGTTACAAAAACTAGAAAAATTTACGCGAGTGGAACCGCAGGGACAAGCTAGTTTATTACAACACTATTCGTCCCGATACAATATACTGATTTGGGTTAGAAAAAAAATTTTTTTTTTCAAAAACAATGTTTTTTAAAACAGTTTTTTTTCAACTACAGAGTTTTTTTTTATAAAAAACTTTTTTTCTAACCCTGCTGATTTCTGGACAGAAATAATAGCATTTATAATATTCAAGTAAATGTAAAGACTGGCAATTAAAAATATTTATTTTCAAGTCAGACCCAATCCCGACCTACACGCGCGATCACCTAACATCGGTTGAACCAGCTGCCCTTTTGCATCTCTGACGTCAAAACAAGTTTTGCTACACTGCGTATGACTCAACCGATTATTATAACGATATTACCAGCTCAAAATAAACTTGTTTTTTTTTTCAAGCCATTACGGCGAGGCCAGCATTGAAAGCCATTTGTTATACGAAAAAAAAATATTGCATTCTAATAGCGGTTACTTGGTACAGAGTTGAGAACTGGCTATACAGAAAATGTAGGATGTAATGAAATCAAAACGAAATATTTTTAAATCAATTAAAATTTTCGAAAAATAAATAAATAGATGTATTTATCATTTATTCGGGTGTTTTTTATATTATTCAAATTGAGAATCAATTTTAAAGACGCCTTTTATAATATAAATAAAAAACAGTATAGAAGAGTCACAAAAATGCATATATTATACATTTGTGACTTTTTGTGAATTTAAAAATCTACGTTGATAGTGCTTCCGTTTAACTAACTTGGCGGATATTAATGTGTTCGACTTTATGTATCCTTTTTTTATAGAAAGGAAGACGAGCAAAAGTTTCATCTTCAGCGATCCCATCGCCCATAGACTCACGCGACATCCAGAGAGTTGCAGAGGAAATAAATATATCGGTTATAATAGTATCGGTTTATTGTATAGGATGGGATCGGGATTATGGATTTGGACGGGGAAAGGGGCGGGCAAAGAAAAGGGTAGATATGGCCATCCGGCATACCCAAAAGTCATGCATACTTTATTACTTTATTTAATGCCGACTTTATAAAGGACAGTGGCACTTCCCGGGCGAGCGCGGCCGTATAAGTGCAGCAAAAGCTGTGAAAAGATGTTACATATGTGTGTGTTTAGTGATTTTTCCGCACATTATAAACCGTATATCTAAATACTTTTGTTAATTTGGAAGGATACACTTTCGAAGTCCAAAGAGATATGAAAGTTCGCAAAAATAATACTTGATATACTTAACCTTGCGAATATTGCAACCAGAGTTACATGTTTTCTAACTTAATTATCTCTCTTTAAATTGGATTAATTACCCCGAGCGGAGCTGTTCGATTGACGTAAAAATACAATTTAATTAAAAGTGTTAGTTTGTACGGCTACGGATAATGTCACGATCACGTTACTATGTGACGTGATAGTAAGTCACTATCTGACGTGACTTTAAAAAAAATATTTTGTAACTATATTGTGTAACTAATTGGCACTTTCTCACACACTACGATGCGACAGACAGACGCACAGAAACCATCAATCCATAGAATTATTATTTATATTTATTATTATTATTTATACATTTTAGAGGTCATAGCTTTCTATCGCTCTCTTCTGACCCAAAAAAAATATATAATTATATACGACGATAATTTCAATCTGATGCTTATAACCAGTTACAAATAACCTAAATATATGACTATCACTAATTTGTTCTTTGTTTTTTTTTAAGGAAATAAAGACAAACCACCAGACGGTTCACCTGATGTTAAGTTATCCCATCGCCCACGGACACACACAACATACAGAATTGCGGGTGCGTTGTCCACCTGGGAAATCAAATAGGATGGGGTCGGGATTAAGGAATCGGACGGGATGGTTGTGGAAAAAAGAAAAGATTAGACATGGTCATCTGGCATCACCAAAAGTCGTACATACTATATATTATGCAGACTTTATGAAGGCATTGTTTGTTTTAGGCGATATATGCTATGTTTAATATTTTTATAATAATTTGCATAGTGGCAGTGGCATAATTTGTACTATACCACAAATAAAATAATAAGAAAAATTAAATCTACGCAAGCAAAACCGAGTGTAACACCTAGTAAAAAATAAGGCATCGGAGTCCTAATTAAGCAACGCGGCACGAAAGAAAAAAAAGCCTCCGTAGATTGTTTCAAAATAATACCTACTGGATTCCAGTTGAAATGAAAACACATCGACAAACAATAATCACCCTTATGCATAATTCATATACGTCACAAATCCGTTATTCATGCGGGAGTAATAAAGGCAATGCCAACATTTTACAGGAAATTGTTTTCAGCGACACAACGTTTAAGGCTGAAAATCGATTGGACGATTTTTTTTCCTCTTCGTGAGTACACATGCACTGAATGCACTGGACTTTGTTGTTATGTGTCATAGCGAAAACCAATGTTGTGCTGACTTTGTCTGTACAGTACAAGTTATCATTGTACTATTTGTAAAATACATGTATTAAGAAATGTTTTTAAAAGCATAAAAATTTGAAAATTGATCTCATGCTAATTTTATAGGTGGTAGAAAATAACATCTTTTCATAGCTTTTTCTAGACTGCTACAGCAGCGCTTGCCTGAGAAGTACCACTACCCTTCATAAAAAAAAAAGGATGTACACTTTTGGGAATGCCAGATGGCCATGCTCCTTTCTCCTCCAAATCCTTAATCCTAACCCCATCCAATATATTTATTCTATCCTATTTCCCAGGTGGACAATGCACTTGCAACTCTCCGGATGTTGCCTGTGTCTATGAGCAATGGGATCGCTTATTATCAGGAGAACCGTCTGATCATTTGTCTTCCTTACAAAAAGTATTGAGTATTCTATTGATGTCTTTAAGCTGTAGGCCTTAAAAGCACATTAATTAGCATTTTAAATGACTTTTGGTTTTTGTAATGTCTATGAATAGGGTATCACGAGAATGACATTCTTTATTGATAAAAAGCTCTTAAATTTAAATAAAGATTATAAAAAAACATCAGACAATTACGAAGAAAATATAATAACAAATATAGTTTTATCAAATGTTTTTACATATTTATAAAAACATCTTTAATATTTTTAGGATGCAATATTGCCTCATTACATGTAATCATTGATAACAGCAAATTCAAGGCATCACTCAAATAACAGTAATTGGCCATATTATGAAAAATGACTATGAAAGCATTGATAAAAAATTACCTATTTATAGTGACTGACTATGACCTATTTTATACATTTTTTTATAATTTATTTATAAATATTAGCAAACTGTTTAAGACTTGTACAAGGATATGGTTTACAACAATAGTCAAATAGCAGAATTAGAACCCTCAACCAAGTGATTGGATGTCTGTATCCTTAACCATTAGGCTATTGGTGTATTCAATTTGATTATTAAAAAATATTGGCAAAACTCTGAGAAATATCTACGATTTAAATATCATATATATATGAATAATTTGGTTCATGTTTAAATAGTTGACAACATGATTATGGTTTGTTGACATGCAAAATAATAAAACCCTTATGAAATAAAAACATTTTAGGGTCTGTTATTTAGGTTGGATACATACCAAACTTAACTTAGGTTGTTTCTATACTTTCATTCATTCTCACATACACTTTGGGTAAGTTTAAAAATAAGTAATAAAATACATATCCTATTGGCAGTCAGTGTAAAAAATTAAGGGAAAAATTTTATCAAGCAGCAGTGGACTTTGTTGTTAAATAGAAAATTAAAAAACTTATTTTACAAAATACAAATAAAATACTTACCTTATTTTGTTTACATGCAATATACTTATGTAAAATAAGTTGAAACATTGTGTGCAACTAATAGATCTTGTATTAAGTTTGAATTTTGAAAATAATCTATAATGATTTTTAATTTTTTGTTGACACAATAAACTTCTGATAATTTAAATTTGTGAAAAATGTGTTTATTACATTAAATTATATGATGTTTAATTTCACTTGTGTTTAATTTTTTGATATAAAAAAAAATATATACAAATAGCATGATGGAAATTAAGAATGGTACCATAAGGTTTTCTTTTATTCTTATAAGACAAGACATATCTTGATCATAGAATGATATAAAAATAGACTGGATGCATAAAATAAAAGTAAAAATCTAAAAAACATAATGGCAAATGAATAGACAATTATATACGGCTTGCTGCTTTATTCCGTGAATTGTTTAAAACTGGCAATACAAAAAACTAGTTATAAAAAATAATTGTAATTCTAATTGTAAAAAAATAATACCACTACATATAATATAGAGAAAAGTATGTACTGAAACTGTTGTTCGAAATATTCAATTATTTAAAAACACTATATTAAGTTAGTAAAATAAGCACTACGTAAGTTGAATGTTCATCATAAAGAAATAACTTCAGTATAAAATGAAGGCTAATAAGACTTAAGACTTACCCCAATCGATTAATAGTGGCTAATTTTCGCTTTAACTACACAATTACAACACAATTTCACTTGTTTAGGCACCAACCAATAAATTAAATAAATGCACTAACACTCACACAGACAGTAGAAAATAAATAAATTAAGTAGAAATTTATAATTTTTAAAACCCTGTTCTATACTTTTGCAAACTATTATAAACAACGTAAGTTATAGCTATTTTATTTATTCAATTTATTGTCCTGTCTACTGTGATGCAAAATACGTAACACCTGCCACAGATTACTAATTATTCTAGTTTTTTATAACCTTTCGAATACAGAGTGCTGATCATCTATTCAGAAATACCCTGCACACACGTCATGAACGCTTTTTGAAATTTTGTATACTAAATTATTTTATAATTTTAACAAAAATGTAAACCAAACATTCCAGTTAATGTTAACCTTTTTCTAATTGCAAAGAATTTAAAATTATACCAAGTGCGCACAAATGTAGGGAAGGTAATTATTTTTTACAATTTGCATTATCGTTACACTATCATAACTTAAATTATAAAACTATTGTAATGTTTATTTCATAGCATTTAAATCGATTTTCTTAATATTTTTGCTTAATAAATAAAGTGATATCTAAAAAATCTTTGGATAACATTATTATTCTAGAAGTCACTTATTATTATTCTGTGCACTAACACATTATTGATTTTTTGGGTAGTCGGTTTGTAAACAGTGTTTTTCTATGAGCTGCTGAAATCCCTTCATCAAAAATGCTACGAATATATTTATCATTAATGTGCTCAATTGTTTTGACTTACTTAAAACCATGTGAATGTGACTCAGTTGCTGTACCATTCACATTTAACGAATATCAATACAAAGATTCTCAGAAGAATGTATATAATGAACGTAATAATTAAATATATTCTCACAATGAATGTAAACGGTAAATTATTTTTTCAATTTTAGGAAATGACTTTCAGAGAATTTGAAACAGCCTGTGAACAAAGTAGTGCATGTAGTCACATGAATGGTTTACCAAGGACACGCTGCATCAGGGAATGTGTTTCTCCGTCTTGTTACAGGGAGCTGTATTTAGGAGATCCTGTAAGTAATATAAATTAAAATATGAGACAACAATTGTACCCACTGGCATTAAGAAAAAAACAGATTTCCAACGCCCTACAAATGCACTTTTAAAACATATTTTATTTGTTATTTTGGTTTCAAAGGTATATTATGGATTGTTTTTTTTTATTTTTTATTTATTAACCTTTCATTTCAAACTATTTTATATATCCGAATTTAGAAACTGCCTTTTTTCGAAGTCATTTAAAATTATTATGGAAAAACAAAATATTAATGTCATAGTGATCAACTTTACTGGCTTTATGGACTAAAGTCCTTTGCCTTTCCAGTTAGGGATAAAATAATATAATTAATATCATATTAATTTATCCCTAATGGGAATCTTTACATGATGTTCACAGCTTGAAGAAGGAGAAATTGATGTGCGATTAAATTCATTCAAAGGTTGCTTTATTCAAAGAAGTGGGCGTACAAGAAATTGATTTAGCGTGAAAGTAATTTCGTCTTTTATTTTGTGCATAAATAAAATACACAAAATAAGACGTAAACTCCTTTTTATGGCTATGGTAAGTTGGGTTAAAACTTATTTATCACCTATGATGGAATACATAAGTAGTTTAAATTATATATATGTTTTATTACAGCTGCTAACGACTATTATTTTCGAAGACACATTTCTGAAACTTTCTATATATCATAAGTTTAAGAATAAATTGGCTTTTAAATTTTTAAAATGGTAATGTAAGTGTAAGTGCAACTTAAACACAAATAAATATTTCATTCAACGTCGGTCTTCTTTATATTGTATACATAACTGGAAGCTAATTAAAATAAGTCAATATGTTTTGAAAGTCATCACTGTGTAAATAAAAACGTTAATATATATCACCTTGTATTATTTATCGCATAACGCTTAGCGTTCCTGTATAAAAAGTAAATCTGAGTTTGAATACGACAAAAATACTGTAATTTTTTTTTATTCAGGAGAATAGATGCTAATGCTTCAAATTAAACCTAATTTTGAAGTATGTTTTTAGGCATCAAACAATCCATAAAATAATAAAACAAAAGAGTTTGTTTTTTATCCATAGGCTAATCTCTGGTTATACCAAAGATTAGCCTATGTAAAATAAGAATAATCTCTGCTTTAAATACAAGTTGGAAATATTTTTTTGCATATGGTAGGCGGATTAGGTTAGGCTATCTAGTATAATGCTTGAACCCTTAGCACACAAGCGGATAAAAGGCGGGTAACATTGGGGAAACAGCTGTCAAATCCTGTTATAATTACGATATGATAAATTATATTAACTATTAAATACTTAAATTAATGCTAGCGGATTGCCCTGCCCGATGGTAGACATGCGTTTGAGGACGAAGATAAGACCAAATGCCTTGCTGACAGAATATACAGACAGATATTCAATGCTCTTCTTGACAGCTGCTGCATTCCTGATAATTGAAATGAAACAGTCGTTATAGACATCCTCACGCCCAATTAGCCTAGTGATGTAGCATCGAACTCTAAAAAATAATAAGTAATAAGAAAAATTTACGAGCTTATAATTCTCGAATAAGCAGTCAGGATTTAAGGCTGACCACTCTAGTGTTTTCCAAGTTCAACGCATTGTATATCATATACTCTCCAATGGTCATCATGATACCCCAAAAAATCCACTTGTTTAGGGTAAATACTCTTTGACGTCACGAAGACGTTTGATAAAGTCTGCCACAACGGCTAAGTCTACAAGCTGTATACGTTAGGTTTACCGAACAGACTCTTGCATATCAAGAATGTTAATACAAAACTTCTTGTACAATTCTAATTTAGATTCAGGTTCTAATTTAGAGTCGAACAAAACCATTTTTACCCTCCGACCCTTAAAAACTGGTATTCATTAAAGTTTGGTGCTCTCCGCAAAACTATGGGCGCTAGCATCAAGCGACATCCCTTAAACTTCCATAGTTAAATTGGCTCTATGTGCTCTTACTGCGATCGACCGCAGTAGGGCAAAAATTTGCCTACAAACACAGCTCGGAGCGTTCTCGGCGGTTGGTTCAGAAAGTGAATGATAGATGTCAATCCAGACTAAAGCAAGGCAATTCTATTTGGCAACTGAACTAAAACCTATAAAAAGGGCATAGCCTTAAGCTATTCCGCCAACCCATTTAATGGAAATTTAAGGTAAAATATCTTGGTGTTACCTTAGATAAAAACTGTAGCAGACAGAGCAAAGTTTGTTATTTCTCATTTAGCCCTGCTCATTTGCCCTCAGGTAAAACGTCGCTTACACACAGAATTCACATGTACAAAACTTGTATCTTCCCTATTATGTCATATGTGAGCGTTTGCTTTGCGCATATGCCACCAAAACAATTGAAACCGCTTCAAGTGTTTCAAAATAAATTTCTAAGACGTGCAACAGGCGCTTTTACTTACGAAATGCTGAATTGCATCGAGATTTAAGAAATCCTTCACTGGCGCATCAGGGCGGGTATCAAAGAAGGGTCTTTTCAAAAATTCGCGCGCTTCAAACTGATAAAAGCGATCAGTAATCACATCAAGTGTAGAGGTGCGAAGAAGCGAAATGATGTACAAAAAGATAGCAGACGAATTATTTTTCCTAGGTAATTTAGCCAATGCCGATAACATTATGTGTCCCAGTCAAAATTCAGAACACAGTTAGCTTTGTATAAATTTTGTAAAATCAAGATCTTAATACCGATTTAGGAAAGGAAATACTCAAATACGGTTCCATAACTCTCCATAAATTTTTGATTATTTTTTATTAAATGTAATAAAATATTGGGTTACAGTAATTTGCCTTACAAAAGTTCACAGTTAACTCACGCATGATTGTAAATAATACATGGTATTAAAATTGATTAAAGCATTCTAAGGTGGACACAACCATGCATATATTTTTATTCATGATGATACAAAACAGCACAGCGAAACAGTGTAAAACAAAATTAAAAAAAAATAATGAAATCACCAGCAGGTGAAGTTAATTTGATACCTGAAAGTAGATGATTTAGAATTTTAACTTTCAAGTGCAATGTAAGTAGATTACATATATATTTTTATACTCTGCAGTTTCTAAAGATCCCAGAAACATAAAGCTCCTAGCCTGCGGGGTTAATTTCCACTTTAGCATCAGGTCATTAAGTTAAGCCAATATCTAAACAAATTTTTGTTTATTGTCCCGCTCTGACTGTTTACAGAAGTGATGCTGTAGTCCTACAATCATACCTTACGTTATTGTTTTTCTGGGAAAACTATTAAGAATGGTTTTTGTATATTTTTTTAGCTTTAAAAATGTAAACGTATTGTTTTTTTAAATAATTTATATCGAATTGAATTTAAAAAAAAATAAAACAATTTAACAAATATTTATTATTACTCTTTAAGTTATTTTTATTAATTGCTTTAGGATTTAATAATTCATTAATTTTTGCAACTAATATTTTAGCTATAGCAACACAGAGAAATACCCTAAACTTCCACTTGCTATCGTGAGAAGCGGTCTAGTGGTGTAATAATTGGAAAACAAGCAGAATGGCTTCCTTGTGTAGACAAATTGTTCGAGCAAATGCCTGCAGAAATCTTATTTTATCCACTGCCCGACGTGGATTTGCGGACAAAAGTAAGTTTGTTATCATATTTACTTTATACATATTTTACCTGTCAAATTTTCGTTACGTAATGTCAAACTTTAATGAAAATTTATTTAAAAAACTCACAATTACTTTACAAAAGTCAAATCACAATTAAAATTGACTATAAATATTAATAACTTTATGGATATCGGGCTGCCATTTATTCAAACTTACTAATTCTATTGGTCCTAAAAATGTCATGCACTACCACATTTTATTGATTTTATACAATTGCCATTATTGATATACAATATATTTTACGAATAGCACGTCTTATCATTAATATGTTGAATGTGCTCTCTGCAACACAAAACCTTTGATCATTAAATTTTAAATTATAGGTTATACATCTTATCTACAATATCTGCATATGTATCCTTTGATAACATTAAAATATTTTCAAAAAGTGTTACTGACACTTTTTATAATTTATATAACAATTTTGCGTATCATAACTACACATAAAAAGTGAAATACAATGCAGTAATAAAGAAGATTGCATACAAATTCCATTGAAAATGGTCAACTGTTAATACTTTAATGTTTTTCTTGTAAATATTCTACTACAAATGTTTCCAATAATTACAATAGATACACAATATATGTTATGTGGCCTTCATTGTATGGTTTATTTTATAACTAATATATAAGGAGCCTAATGAATTGAGGTAACTTGTTACAGTTTGTTGCGAGCATTGCTATTACTGACATGCAATATAGATATAGAAATTACAAAATTTATGTTTTTTTCTCAAAAATAAAAAAAGTCATTTGTATAAACTTTACATAACATGTGTCTTGTTAATTATTATTCTCTATTTGGTAAAATTTTTCATAATTAAAAGTCATCATTTGTTTGGTAATAAAAAACCCCATGTTTATACTAGTATTAAAAAGGGAAATATTCAGACTTCATTACAAGAATGTTAATAAGCCATATGAACATATAGAATAGATGGACAAAAAAATATACGAGTGAGACTGCAGAAAGCAGCTTGTTTTTTTTTTATTTGATGAACTGAAATATAAAGTTAATAATTGTAATTATATTTTGTCTGTTTTCACTTTACATTATAATAAATCAAAATGAATAAAATGTGTCTTAGTAATTGTAATACTATACAAGATTTATCTCTAATTATTTTAAGTTGGAAGCTTGTACTTATGTGAATGTGATGAAATTCAGATCAAAATCATGAACGCTAATCTTATTAACATTGAAGTTATTACCTCAATGTTTTAATGTATTTATTAATCACCCTTTGTAAGATGTTTACATGATAAGATGAATCTCTTTCATACAGTGATGCCCGATCCCATGGAGCATGCTACCGGTCTTGAAAGGAAGGAACTCCTGGCTTTACAGGCTGGTAATGATGACCCTTTCAACATGAAAGTCTTGAAAAAGGCTGCAGGCACCCGTGACAACCCCACCCTAGTGCCATCTTGCTTTGATGCACGCATTGTTGGATGTATATGTAAGTATTTTTTATAATAAATGAACTCATTAAAATTTTTATGTTACAAGATTTAAACCATAAAAATTATTCCGACAGTCTTAGATCTTTTAAAGTTCTAGTTCAAATCTGAAAAAGCATAGTTACATAAGAAATGGGTATCATTGCTTTATGATACCATTTCTGTTAGTAAACTAGTTGAAATCCTAATGTATCTTTCTATTGACCTTATAGAAATCTAAGTTTTAAAATATATTCTATTTTATAAAAATGTGCAAGGTAATTTGAAAACTACTAGTTTGCTTTAAGTTCACATGAACAAATAGATCCTGTTATTGGTTACTAAAATTTAGACAGGACAGTATTCATCTGCTAGTTACAGTATATATATTTTTTATATGAATCCTGTTTATTAGGCATAAATGTTTTAGTTTATTTACATAAATTGCACTTTTTCTGTAACAATATTTTCATTGCAGTGTTAGCAAAAAAAAATCTTACCTCTTACACCTTATTGTTTAGCCACCCTGTTCTATTATGTAATAATGCTTTGTTCTATTGATTTTATTCTTTATTTCAGGTGAAGAACACTCCACAGCCATCAACTGGTTATGGGTACACAAGGTTGGTTTTTTTTTCCTATTATATAATGGTTCCCCTCAATTATCAATATAACAACAATTTTGTTTTATAAATTACATGCAAAATAAGAGTTAATCTATATAATAATATAAATGATTGTGTAGATGTTTGTTACTCAATCATGTAACTATTATTTAATAGTATGTGGTGGATTTAATTTATTTTCTAGTCTGGCTGATATTACAAAAAGAATAAAATATATATACATAACAAAATGAAAATAAAATACACTATTTTATTATTGGTAGTATTATTATAAGGTGTGTAATTATTAGATTTTGGTGAATTTTTATACACATTTATTAGCTAGATTAATATATAAAACTGAGTTGAACAAAACTAAAGAAAGATTTCTGTGGGGAGCAACTACAGTATAAATCCTACAACACAACTATAGTATAAATCCAAATTTAAATGTGTAACATTAAACATACAGCATGTGGTCCTTGCAGTGTTTTTGGATCAATCCAACTAATGAAATATCATGGTTGCATGTCACATATGGTCATAATTGGCTTCCCGTATTAGTTCCAGTAACGTGGTTAGGTTTTTTTCCAAATTTAAATGATCGGAAACCACCTTTA
>JAOCPS010227051.1:0-13750 GCA_025505425.1 Graphium colonna
AACGTGGCTTAACTTTAAAAACTAAAAAAGTATCGTCAGCAAACAATACTATCTCGTGACTTTTACTGACAAAATATGGTCGGTTATTTACAAAAAAAAGGAAGAGAAAAGGCTCAAAAATAGATCCCTGCGGTATCCTAAACTAACCAAGGCCCCAGAAGATCTCTTAACATTCACTTCTACTCTCTGGATTTATGGCTCAGATAAGAAACGAGAAGATTGAAAGCAGCATCTCTTATACCAAATTGGTGTAATTTCTAGACAAAAATGTCATGCTGAACGCAAACAAAAGCCTTGTTCAATTCAAAAAATACACCTAGAGCATCTTGTGACTGTTCCCAGGCTTCGATGATATTTTTAACAAACTGGGTACTAGCATTTGTAGTTGAACGACCCCTATTTAAAAGTTAAAATCTATGCGCTGATATTTGGATGATGGCACCAATATGACGTATATAATTTTTTCAAATTATGAATCAATTTAAGAATATTGATCTGAGTTGCTGTTATCTGAATTACAATTTTTATCATGAAAGAAAATTTGTAAATCAGATAAAATTCGATTTTTTTCAAAATTTCCACGAAAGTTGTATGAATTCACTTTAGGGAATATGTCTTCAGAAAACTTTTTCGCGTTACCCGATAAGAAACTAGTTAAAAATCAACGTTCAAATCAAACGTTGGACGTAACACTTCGATTCAGAAAATGTGTTGCAATATCCCGCTTTATACAAACCATTTAATGAAGCAATCCCTTTTACGACCCATAAAGAGCCCACAAAGTGATCCCTTGCTTCGGACACTAAAAAGGTTTGAGGCTTTTCGCTTGTGGTAATGTATGAAGGTTACGCAAAACTTTCTTGGGCTGTATAATTTCAGTTCCATATCTTTCAAGTGTCTGAAAAATTTACAACTTTAAAACAATCTCGGTAGTTTTAACATTTATTCAGTCACATATCTAGTTTTAAGCTTCAAGCGGTTATGAGTTTGTGGAAGTTGGTTTGTAGATTATATATTTATTTTGTTTACATACACAAATTATTTCAGTTCCGTATGATAAAGCTTAACAATTATGTATCTGTAGGATATATAAAACACAAAATCCTTAAAAAAGAAAACTAGGAAACTTGCGCATCTTATAATTATATAACACCCACAATTGTATTATCTACATTTTTATATTGTAATAGTCATAATAAAATTATGAATGTAAACATATAATATGTATGTAGATACGTTTAAATATAAGTTAGTTAATCACGCAAAACCAAATGAATGTGGAATTTGGATAAAATTCGATGCTCAGGTAGTTAATTTATTATCATATAGCATTTTCAACAAATTCAATAAATAAATTCACGCTGGTGGAACCACGTGTGGCAGCTTGTTTATAATTATAAACATAATAAAAAACCCGCTAAGAGCGTGTCTAGCACGCACATGAAAAGGTTCTGTAGCCATTCGATGGTCCGTCCGACCGCTTCACAGTGATTTTTTTAACCCTAAAATCGGACGCACCCATGTTTTATCATAATAACATAAAATATTCCACATAAACTTCCATCATGCTCAGTAGCCTAGATTCGGAGAAAACGTAAGTCAAAGTTACGAACATTAAATTTTATTTTTTAATTTATTTTCTTTTTAAACCTGAAAAGCAATTTCGTTTCTTTGCTCATATTTGATAGAGCTAAAATCAAACTTTTTATGAGCCTGCTTAGAATTCGTAGTTCCCTAGAAATCATGTTTGTTGATTTCAGTCTTCAGATTGGTTTACCGATACTAGGGGCTAGCTAAGACGACAAAAAACAACTACCATGAATAAAATTACATTCTAATATTATATAATTTTGGTAATACAAAAAATGCAAATCTACAGGACGTTGAAATTTTACGGGAAAAAAAACTAATTAAGTTAGCAATATCATTATGTAAAGAGATTCTGCAACTCATTCTGAACAATTACATTTAATTGTCAATAAAAAATGTACCAAACAATTCCATAACTTTTGTACCCCTTAGTTTTTTTATACTTATGTCCCTAGGAAAAATATTTCAAAATACGCCGAAGGATTATTTCACAAAAATGCATGGACTTTTTGGCACCGTGAACTTACACCTCTTTTTGGTCTGTATCCGGAGATTTTTTTTAATTAGCTTGTGAATCATTCCACAGTAAAAGTGTTTTTGTTTTTTTACACAACGATTGACAAGTTGACGGTAAGTTTTAATTTACGGGAAAAGAAATCGTAAACAGTTTACCGTAAACTTGTTAATCGTTATTAGTAAAAAAATCCATAAAATATGAACAAATAAACGAATAAATGCTCCTCAGCTTTGAAAATAAGTCAAATTAAAAAATAAATTTTAGATTTTTGGACACGAACTTTGATTTACATTTTCTCCTAAACAAGTCTACCGAGCATGATGGGAGTTTTACTCTCGCCGTTGGTATAGAATGCTTAGTCTTATTACTATAAAAATGGGTTTATCCGATTCAAGGGTAAAAAAAACCACTGTGCGCTTGACAAAATAAATATCGACAAATTTAATCTTGCAGTGGACTCCATACATTTTGTTAGACGCTCTAATTTTAACATTGTGTTAATATATCTCGAGACTGGAGGGTTGGATCCGCATAGTTTCTAGGTAGTTTTTTTTTTTATTTTAAGAGACCTTTACAATGGTACCCCACACGATCGATGCAAAAACAGCGGAGTACGAACAGAAGAACAGATATGACTAAACTATAAGGGTTTCTCGTGGACAACGGAACCATAAAAAGATTGTTATTGATGCCTATGAGATAGTTGATTGTGATGGGAATCAATAGGAACTTTATTTATACGATTTAAATATTGTGCAACATTTTACGTATATTCATCACTTATATATAAAAATTAATAGCTGTACGTTAGACTCGTGTTGTTTTATTTGTCTTGTCTCCTATGCAAATGTAAGATTTTATGGAATGGCAGTGGAAGCTGAATGTCGTTCTAGAGTATAATTCAACCATACAAAAACATACATTACATTAGGCGCGCCATTCACAACGCTCTGATATTAAATATCCTCCTATTAACTTGTCAATAATTATATCAAAAAATTATTGTTTAAACACCTGCTGTTATTTTATTGGCTTAACATCCACAATAAAATATAATAAAGGATAATGACATTGAATGTAGCATTTTCTATAGCTGCTTCTTGGGAATACAATTTATAAAAAAAAACTCTTACAGTGCCCACCATTGCCTCGTGCATAGTCAAATTGAAGCAAGCGTACTTGCGCTATTGCGTTTGATATACTGTGAATCCTTGTTAAAGCCTATCTTTTGAAAGTTAATAACGTAGCCGTAATCCTTTGTTATTTTTAGATAAATGTCTGCTGATTTCCATATCATTTCATATTCATCACTAAACATTTATTGTGCATGTGCGTGTACTCTAAAAAACCGTTTTGCTTATAACCTCTAGTTGCTCTAAAAGCAAGATTTTTTTAAAGATGCAGCAAAAAGAAGTCAAACGAGCTAACAGGTCATCTGTTAGTAAGCGATCTTCACTACCCATAGACTCTCGCAAGACCAGAGGAGTAAGAACGTCGCCGGCCTTTAAGGTAGTTATAGGCCATTTAGAAGGTCTCTAAGTCGTATCAGTCCGGAAATATTGCTGGTGACAATTGCATGTGAGCTGTCTTTGCAAAGCATTAAAATGTGTATTTTTTACCCAGTGTATTTTTGTAGACCAAGGAGGATAGGTCCCGCGCCGGAACACGCGAATGACAATTTTCACCTATTAGAACAGCCTGTTTTGTATAAAAGTCTGACAACTCTAATGAGTAATGGATACCAGGACAAACGAACAGATGAACATTGCAGGAATTTAAACAGCACATCTTATCGAACATGTAATTTAATACAGTTTGAATTTGACTAATGGATCCGATATTAACAAAAATGTATATATTCATATTTGTAATTTGATTCACCATTTCCGTGCTCTCTCCAGGGTTTGTTGATAAAATGAGATCAATACTTATCATTTCGGATTAATTACAGTTACAGATTAGAAATTTCGTAATGTTTTTTTATATTAAATTATTTAATATCCGATATTGTGTGCGTCTTAATAACATTTACAAAATTGAATGTTCTTTCAAAAACCTACTTGTTATGTTAGAATTGTTTTGACTTTCTCATCACTGTAGAAAAGTTTTTTGGGCTTATGCTTTTAAAGTAATTCGATATTCGTAATAATACTTTGAAATCCCTAGGAGGTTATTTTTATTATCAAGACTCAGGGCGTCGCAAGCACAAAATTTTAAAGAAGTAGTCGTGAAGATTGTTATCTTAATTATTTGATTTATAATTCTTAATGGAATGAAAAAGGAAATTCAGTATCCCTTTTCCATTTTATACACAATCTTCTTTAGAACTTTGATAGAGAAAAAAAACATAAAACAGCCCTTTTGATATATACAATATGTTAAAAATTGTTATTTTATTGGAGATGTCTGTACGTATATGTAAGTTCTTACGATATACGAGAATAATTGCATCCATGTGGGAAATGGAAGTAATTACCCGCCTTTCTTAGAGACCGTATACTTAGGAGATCAACCATCTTGACAGGAGATATTATAGTATATAAATATATGCTTGGACACAAGTGCGATCTAATTTTCAGGTATAACGTCGTATATAAAGGGCCTTTACTATGAAGTCAAGTAGGATGCCGTGAAAAGTACAGAATGAAAAATATAAAACAGGTTTTTCAAAAAATGTTTGGACGCGTCTTGAAAGAGAACAGGGTCTCACAGTCTTTTATTTTGACAGGCTCTGATATCTTTTGTTAATTTGTTAATTTAAATATAGTATATCTCTCCATTATGTTTATATTCGAAATAAAATAGTATATTCTAATGTCCAATATGATTTAAAGAATTTCTGAATGTTAATATCTGTGCTGATTGTTATTTATTAACTGCATAAAAAAAACATCCATACCTCCGTACGCAAAGTATTTGGAGAGTGTCCTACCCAAAATTCATTTGGCGTTATTTCCAGTGCCTAATTTACGATCTAAAGAATCTCTATGCCTTAGGTTCTTAATGCGGAAAATACTAGATGAAAACTAATTGAAATAACAGTCACCAGATCAATAAAAAGTACTCAATAAAATCATAGAATCTCTGATTTAAGTTTTAAATACACAAAGCAAGTGAAATTAATGAAAATATAATTTTAAAATACACATTCATGGGAAAGTATATTAAATGTTCCTAAGTAAAAAGCTTTCGTGGCGAATTTCTTTAATGTCTAATAGCATAGGGATCATTCATTATTTTAAACTTTTAAGTACACTTAGCAACTTTGCATGCACTTCTATAGGAATTTGCAAAGCTTCTAACTTACTTTTAATGTTTAAAAGTTAGCGAAGTTTTTGCATAAAAGAAATTAATTTCACCTTCACTACAACGAACCAATAACTACAGAGTAGAATTACTTTATCATTTTTTTAATAAAATTGTGAAATGATTAGTTTATGGTGACCTCTAATATTTTATGTCTACTAGTAATAAAGCTAAAGTATCTGTTTAAACGTTTTAATAAGATTTTAAATAAAGTCACCTAGTTCTAGAGAAATATTTAAGTCTAGATAATACCATATAATCATTAGAAGATGAACATTTCATTGAATGGCTGGTAAAACCACAGGGCACGGTTTTCATATTATTGACTAGTTGTTACCTGCGGTCTTACTTACAATTTCAGGAGATTTATTTTTTAAACGATAAAATTCCTACGATACCATTTATTTTTCGAAGAAAGCTGCCGTTTTGATATGTTAAAACATACTATTATGGCTACCTAAAAATGAAATGGCTGCCAACTACCAAGGTGGTTGCAGACAAGTTTGAAATTACAAAAAAAATGCTTTTAAACTAATTTTAAGAATCTTGAAAACACGTGTTATTCTTAAGCATACAAACATATAGGGACTTTGCCTATCAATGTATTGAATCTCTTAACTTTTTTATAAACTGCCATGAATATAAGAAGTTATATAAATGTACAAACATACGGTTTTATCGATTATGAGAAAAATAGTTCATGAAAAGCTAATATTATATTGAAGGATATAAAATATTGGAGAATATGATATATAAGAGAGCGATATGAAAATATAAATAACAATTATTTTTGTTAATTAGATAATTAATAAGAAAAATAAAACATGGAATCAACTTCATCGTATGGTGGAACGTCATTAACTTCTCTTTCGGTTTCTGTAAAGTGAAATTAAAATAAGCAAATCTTGACTCTTATATAAATTTTATTGAATAACTGTATAACTAGAGAATTCTCAATCAAATAACAGACGAAATTTGGCAGTTGATCTTCTTCAAACCTTTTAAACTTAAAGGAGTTCTCTTCCTCCACTCAACTTTATTCAAAGGGGGTAAACGTTGTTGGTTCTTTTTGAGAATTTCTTTTTACTAATACTCGAAATATTATAGTAAGCTCTCAAAAATTTTGATATAATTCACTTCTACAATGTGGGAGTCTTGACTAACATCAGCAGCTTTTTAGCTGCTGACGAAAAGGTGAAATCTTCCATCATTTACCTCTTTCGCTTATATTGCGCAGCGAAAGCGTTGAAATAGCTCAAATAGCTCGACCATTGTTGTTTTATTGAGCTTAGATTTTGTTTAATGTAAAATAGATTAGGTATGTTTTATTTTTACGTGATCCTGCAATTTTATTGCCATAACGAGGCACGTGTTAGTTACGCAATGGTGGTCATCCGCTTTGTGATTATTATTCCAACTTCAAAAATGGAGGAGGTTCTCAATTAGGTCACAAATATACATCCGAATTGAGAACCTCCTTTTTTGAAGTTGTTTGAATTTAATTCTCCGTAATGCTATTACGCCACAAGAAAAAGTTAAAAAGTGTCTTCTTGCGAATATTCGCAAGTTATGAACTGATTTTCAGAATTCTTCTTTTATTGGTAAGAATATATAGTTATGAGGTAGTTTCATATATTTTTCATGAAAATCGGTCCAATTGTTCAAAACAATTGAAAATTTTATTTCATGAATGTAAACTTCGGAAGCGTTTGAATTGGGTTTCACTGTTTTCCGTTTAAATAATTGTCTTTTTTCAAAACTACTTACCAGTTCTATGATAAGCGTTCTTTACTATAATTAGTACAGGAGGTAAAGATCAAAGAAGCACCGAAAACAAAAACAAAGGGAACGACTCTGTTATCTGCCTAAAGATTTTATTTCCGTTTTGTTTGTGTTCGGATTTGGTACAATTTTACTACAAAATTAAAGTAAAAACCAACTTTTATTTCAAGATACTTGCAAACATTTAACAATATTTCATTTATGCTAAGCGGGTTCTAATCTTATTACTGGCCTATATTGTGATCACAAATTCAGACTTTCAAAAGCACCGGTATTTCAAATTAGAAAGGTTTGCTTTAAATCTAGCTAAATTAAGTTCTTTTTTAATCTGTCCGATATAAGCGAGGCCACATTCAGAGTCACAAAATACACTCTTAAATTGGCTGGCTTGTAAATTTCTACCCCTTGAAGTTTTATATTGCACATGACAGATTTGATAAACCTCATGTTTTCATTAAAGGACACCGGTACATCCCAAGGATAATCGGCAGGCTTTTGAAATAAATAATCATGACGATTTCAATAGAGAAGATGATTGGGTGTTATCGCCCGCGCGAAAACTTATATTAAATTAAAATAAACATGAGCAGCTTCTGCGTATATCGGTCCAAAAACAATTAATATAGTAATGACATTAGCTTAAAACCAAATATAAACGCGATAAAACCCTTAACATACTTTTATTTAAAAATGGCACTGTACTGATTCCTATCAGAAGAAATTAAAAGATATAAAGATTCAATTAAGAATCTTTGATAATGCCATATAATGAGAAATATTCTGTAAAAAGTAAAAAAATTGTCACAAATTTACAATCAATTAAAATTTATTATTATAACTAGACCATGTTAAAAGAATTAATATATTTATATGAATTACAAGTTTTTACTACAAATAAGCTATCAAAGAGCGAGTATTATGTTTTCAAATTCGTATGTTACAGAGAAACGCACAAACAGAAAATCGTCGTAAAGGAAAATGTCTTCTGAAAACTTTCACGTCACCCGACAAGAAACTAGTTCAAAATCAACGTTCAAATAAAATGATGGACTTAACATTTTGATTCAGAAAATGTGTTGCAATGTCCCGCGTGACGCATGTCCTTTTACTATCTACAAAGGACCCACAAAGCGATGCCTTACCCCGCACACTAAAAAGCTTTAGGACTTTTTACTCATGCTAACGTATGAAGGTTACGCAAAACATTATTGAGTGGTTTAATTTTGGTTCCATATATTTTAAGTGTCTAAAAACAAATGCGGTAATTTTTAAGATCTATTCAATCAGATTTGTAGTTTTGAATTTCAAACTAGTATCAATTTGAGGAAGTTTATTTATAATTATTTTTAATAAATATATTTATAACAAAAATATTTAGAAGGCAACTGAACTAACGTGATTAATCCCTGATGAATCAATTAATCCACGCGCCTAAACTTATTGTTCTCTTAGAACAAGAAAAAAGAATACAAAACTGCATGAGATTTGGGCATAACGGCAAAGCTTTCGTTATAATCACACATATAGTTTTATTTATTTATTATTGCGATAACGTGGCAATATTGCTTACATGTTTTTAATATTATCATTCCCGTTACAAATAAAAACAGTTTGTGAATGGATACCAACGTATCAAACGATGGATGATGTAAAAGAATTTTATTTTTGAGATGTGACCTACCCGTGACCATAAACGCTGTAAAGGGTTCGGAATGTCGGGTGATAAAATTTAAAAATAAACCGCGATAAAATCCGTAAAGTTGTATTATTTAATAATGATGTAAAAGAAATTAAAGTAAACTTTGCTACTCGTTACGTCATTTAAATTTTAATTGGGAAAAAGAAATTGTAACATTTACGGAAGAAAATTGTTTAAAGCCAATTAAGGATAGCTGTTGCAACTTACGTGAAAAGATGTCTTTATTTTCTTGTTAGCACAACTTTAATTATGTCAATAACATCTATGTGTGTAGTACCATTAACACGTAAGTAAGTATTAATAAAAATAGGTAAACAAGCTTTATTGTTACCAATCCATTTACTCTTGTTTATAAGTAGTCATGGAATTGTGTCAACAATGCATCATCTGAACTAATATATTTTTCTAACATAGTGTAGTAGAAGGGTTATAAGAAAATCTGATTAAAAGAAAGATATATTGCTATACTGTTATAGTCTAGGATACAATTTTATAAGACCGTTTAAGTAGCAATATTCCGTAAAAAGACCCCCTAACATCTTGCAAACAAATATGTGAGCGCACGCATAAGCTTGCGTAAAGCACCTCCCTCCCTTACCACACTGCTTGTGCGTGCGCTCTCGTACACGATCATGCAGACAAAACCACCACCAAGCGATAATGTTAGCAGGACCATGCAGAATCAGAACGCACTAATCTCATGAACTACTGGTCGAATTAATTTTATTTTTGTGTTGGATAATAACCCATTTATTGAGAAAGGTTTAAGGCTAAAGGTATAAGGCGCGCTATGATCTATACAAGCGGAGTATAGTGACAAATATAAGGAAAAAACGGAAAATTTACACTGGTAGAACCCCGGAGAGAGCTAATAAAGTATAAAATTCAAATCTTTTCATCAAAAATCTTTTAAATTTCATCAAATTTTTGATAATAATATTAATGAAAAGCAAATATATAATTTAAATATACACAGTTTCTATGAAAATTCATGAATCTCCGTGCTTCCTGATGACGCAGTAAACCAGACTGCATAATTCTTCTTTAAATAACAATTAAAACATCTACGTAGACAAACGATATTTGTTTTTTAAAAAAAAGCCCGTTATACAAATTTATTTTCACGGAAGATTGCAAAAACCGATTTCAAACGCCTTAAAAGTGTACTTCCGAGACATATTCCAAGGAAGGCTTTATGCTATATATCATCACGCTTTGTCCAATAGGAGCGGACCGTTAATGAAAAATGTTGCAAAATAAGATAAATTAACACGGGTGAAACAGCAGGGGCAGTTAGTATTTTATATATTGCGTGTTTTATTAATGTTATTTTATGAATACTAAATTTTAATTTATGATATAATAAATGTTGTTATTTTTTTTTGTGCATAAGTCAAAATAAAATTGTTTGCCTATTATTTTACATTTTAAATTAATAAAATATATCCAATTGACCAAGATATATTTAAAATACCCTAGTTTTTATTGTAAAGTCAAAAAGTGCAAGAAAACTGCCAATTTTGAATTTATGTCTTTATTACTCGAATTGGAATTTATAACTGCTATTATTTTTTAAGACTGGCAATAAAAATCATATGGCAATGAAGATATTGTTATTGTTTTGTTTTTTAAATTTGATTTTCAATTTATTACGCTAGCCTTAGGTGATGGTCAAAAAATTATTTTGTATTTTTTTAAACTAGTTTAAATTTTAGCCCGCTTCTGACTGTTTCTTTGTTTTGATTGCCTAAGGAGATTGTTTCTAAGAGAAATAGGAATGTTTGAGCTTATGAAAATATCTGTTCTAATATTTTGAAGCTGAATATTTTTTTTTTGTTTATTTGAACGTGATAACCGAAGGAACTGGTCCGAAGCGAAAAATTCTTTCGGTGTTTTATAGACAATTTATCTAACATCACGCTATGTCTAAAAGGAGCGGAGTATCAATGATAAATATTCGGGTGCAACCAAGCAGCTAGTAATATATAAACCTGTTTATCCATTAATTTAACTTAACATCCGAAACTAATCCATTTAACGATTTCCAACTAATCCTACAACTTTGATATAATTAGAACCTACCCGTGACCATGAACGCTGTAAAGGGTTCAAAACGTCGGGTGATAAAATTTAAAAATAAACCGCGATAAAATCCGTAAAGTTGATTAATTTAAAGTGTCATTTATTTTATAATACTCTTTAAATTGCGGAAATCTCATTTAAATCGAACCTATGGACGCCATTTAGTTGACTGACATTTTTTGAGAGCAGACGACCTCGTGAATCGTTTACGGTAGCTCAAGGTAGGTTTAAATGCCTGAGATGCGGAATTTGGTAGTTTTTCTTAAGATATTACAGTCGTGTGTATTTTATTCGGACTTGAAGCTACCCATGTGTGGATATAATAATAATAATAAATGTTTCTTAATTCTCACTTTACATAGGAATCATTTAACATAAGAATTACAGCAGTGTCCTAAGACTAGTATAGGAGATTATGTTCCTTAAATGGCTTAAAGGCACTTTAAAATCCGTATAAATAATAATGTTGTTCTATATATATATTTACCTATTTATACACACTATAATGGTGAACAGAAGATACTCTTGATGTATAAAAGCATAAGTCTGTAACATTTGTTTTCTGCTGCAAAAACAGGTACTTACAACACAAAAGTATCGAAATCACACATAATTTTGCTGTATCGATATTTGGTTTTATTTGAATCAAAAGAAAGTTAATCTGTTTTTCTTTACTTGTTCATTGAAGTTTTAGTAATTATTTATATTATTTTGTATCACAAATAATTCAATACATATTTTGAAACAAAACAAAAATGATTGCCTACAACCTTAATTTATAATAATAATATACATTTATCTCTAATAGTATATTATATACAAGAATAATATATAATATCTATATGGCAAGAATGAATATTAAATATTTACGCATATATAATTTTTAAAACTGTGATACGAAATTGATTTTCGTTACGTATTATTAAACCGACTTTTTTCCTTTCTGCAAGCATCTAAATTGAAATACGTCAACAGTTAAGAAAGATCGCGCCGTGTGCCAAGTCACGTTTATTTTAAGAGTTCTTAATTAATTTAAAAAAAAAAATGGTTTCCGAGTCGTAATTATGAAAGTATTTTTAACATTATTGTTTATTTTTGTAGCGTACTGATTTGTAAATTCTGTTAATGTGTTGTTTCTTTAAAAGTTGCGAATGGAACTCCCGAAATAAATGGACTAAGCTAATTGACGATTTACGTTAGCAAGGAAATAAGTATATATTCTGATACACTCTTTTTTGGTTACGTATTTATTTAATAATTTATAAAGGTTTCTTACGTATTTGAACTTATATAACCATTGTGTATGTATTGTGCACATTATAAAATTATAAAAATCTTTTAATCAAAAACCTTTTAATTATATTTTGCACATTTTTCAACCGACTTTAAAGAAGAAGGAAGGTTCTCAATTAGATTATTTATATTTTTTATTTACGTTCGCACATATTTCAGCCATTTATGAATTGATTTTAAAAAATCTTTTTTTATCTTATATTTATTCTTTCTGAATGGCCCCATAAAATTTTCAGGAAAATCGGTTTAGTCGTTTTTCTTTCAAGTCGTTACGTTTTTTTATGATCCAATTTAAAAAAAAATATATGATAGAACATTCTTTGTCTCATAAAGTTTAAAAAATCGGGTTATTACTTTGTTTTTTAAACAAATATAACAAGATTTGGAAATGTTCGCACGTCTCCGCAACTTATAAAGTGATTTGAAAAAAAAAATTCTCATAGAAGCGTACACTTCCACAATGGTCCTACAGAATTTTTTTGAAAATCGGATTAGTAGTTTGTTTTTAAAAACAAAATAACGAAAAAGATATGTTTCCAAAGTACACTTTTAAGGCGTTTGAAGTCGGTTTTTGTAATTTTCTGTAAAAATAAACTTGTTAGTTTTAATTCTTCTATGAATATATAAATTTATCTACACAATATCGACTGACTCAGTGTTGTAAGCAATAAAATCGAATTTCTTAATTTGTATTCGAGATAAAAAATTGCCTAGTTTGGTCCAACTTAAATAAGGGCGGGTAGATTTTGGCGGCCCGTGGCGGCCATTTTGTTTTGGTGACATTTGTCAAATCTTTTGTTTATTATTCACTTATGCCAAATCACCATGGCAGGTTACACGATTGAACAGCGTGTATAAATGATAAAACTTTATTATCAAAATGAGTGTTCGCACTATGCACTAACATACGTTACGTGCATTGCGCCCAATTTACGGTAGATGTGGTGGCCCTTCACAGTTGACTCTTCAACGATTGGTAGCCAATTTTGAAACGACCGGTTCGCTAATAGATCCGCCCACATCTTGCGGTTCTTAAACGTTCAAGAAACGCATGATCAGCCGAGAACATCGCCGCGGTCCGTCTTCGACGTGCACAAGAACTCGGCCTTTCGCAAACTTCAACTTGGCGAATTTTGCGGTGAGACTTAAGGTTAAACCCGTACAAAATTCAGCTGATCCAGGAGCTCAAAGTTTATGACCACAGACAACACCGTTTGTTCGCTGACTGGGCTTCAAATAGTTTGGGAGAGGATCTCAATTTTGGCCGAAAAATTATCTTTAGCGACGAGGCGCATTTTTGGATGAATGGCTTTGTTAATGAACAAATTTGCCGCATATGAGACGACACAAACCCACACGAGGTTCATCGGTGATAAGGCAAGCTCAAAAAGTTACCGTTTGGTGCGGATTTTGGGCCGGCGGCGTCATTGGTCCGTATTTTTTAAAAAACGACGTTGGCGAAGCGGTCACCGTCAACGGCG
>JAOCPS010227162.1:0-13749 GCA_025505425.1 Graphium colonna
AAATAATATCTATTGTCAAAGGATAAAAATCTAAAACTGCTGGTATTAATCGACCTAAGCGATTAACAAATTACCATTTTTAGTATACGAGTATAATAAGTAATTTAGAAATAAGTCTAGGAGGATGAAGGAATATTTCAATTAAATCGGAGTATCTAATAAAACATGAAAATTATTGGATAAGGATTATAGCTAAACAGTAAGGAAAACAAGAACGATTCTGTGTATTTACGAAATATTCTGGTTCTCTTTGATTACCAATGTCTGGATGTAACTTTGCTGCAGCGTTGTGTAGATTCTAGATCCTCGATGAAGATTTGAAAACCAGTCAGTAACGCGGAGCTTCGCAATGGATATCGAAGTAGGAAAATCTTGTCACGTCGCGTATCTAACTCGAGGATCCTACCGATTGCGCCAATTATGTAGCGCCGCAGTGATAATAATTTATTTGAATATATTTTCCAATATTATTTATACTAATTTAATAATAGGCATCACGACGATCGATAGTAGAGACGATGTGAACTTAAATATACTATAAACTTAACCTCACCAAAGGCGATATCGACCATGACCGATGCTAGGTCAATAGCGAACACTTGTCCCTTCATGTGTCGGCTATCAATATCGATCTGTCCTCCAACATCTGCCAAGTAAGTCACAGGCTATCCCGGTGTGGAAATTAGTATCAGCAGCCGCAATAAGTAACAACACTGTAGGTGCTTGTAGTGAAATGCTTCTTATGCGATTTCCGTAGAGCCCCGTAACATAACTGTTTAGAACTTGTAATGCCGCCTTTCTCTCTGAGCGGATTTGTATTTGATAATCCCTTACCTTTCTGGCCATGATGGCTGTTGCTGCCTGGTAGATCGCAAAACGTTCAGCCTAGGAGACTGTGTTGCACTGTCCCTATGGTGTGGATATTCTGATATGCAGGTCTCCAGAGAAAACTTCAGATCCTGTACCAGTTCATATTTCGACTCATCTATAAAAACTACAAGGCTTAGAGCTTTGTAATGTTTGTTTTCATATACCTAAATATTCTATTTTTTGTCAAACACATATTTTTTTAGATTCTACCACTTACCTCCATTAATATTGGTAGAACATCGTATGATTCAGTGAGTATGTAAGTGTGTATGTGATGTTTATTGTTCTCCATAGTTTTAAGAAGTAAAAGCATAATGCTGACGCTGTCTGCGTGATAGTAAGGTGCAATGGCACGACTTGAAAGCTATGCTAAATATACCATTATTTAGCATATCTTTCAAGGCTGCCGTTAGTGTTGTCCGCATGCATCTTGTAATTGCTGTTCATCCTAGTTTTTGAATTTTTCGCTGGTTGTTTATGCATGTTTGTAGCTAGCATTTTAACCACAAGACAATCGCACCATTCCTGACCATCGAGTGAAATACCATCTTGTACGACTGTAGTACAATTTTGGGTGCAAGTCGTTAGTTCCTGCCGATAGTTTTTCGGTATTCTCTTAAAGTAATGCTTGATTTGTCAATCTTTTTGTCCAGGTGACTGCTCCAGTTGAGTTGATGGTCTAGAACACATCTTAAATACTTTACCACTTTGAATAGTTATTGCATTGCGCCAAATTGTCTTGGCAGTTGAAAGTTCCCAAGTTTTCGTTTGTGTGTGAACAGTACCATCTTGGTTTTGGTTGTTTAACGGAAAGCCGGTATTTGATACATCTTCTGAGTGAGATCGTAAACTTTGCTTGCCGACTTAGCCGTTATCAATATCGCAAGTTGGTCAGCATAGTCAATTATTAGGAAGTGTTCCTTGTTTAGGGCTGCCCCTTTAACATCATTGCCGACCGTGGGTCGTCCTTGAACATTACCGTTCTCTTTCTGAGCATGTTTTAATTGTTAAAAAAGCCTTTTATGTCAATAGGGGTCCCCATGCTTATTCCTTTGTTTTCGAATACCTCCTCAATATGGCTCACCACTTGGTGTAGCACTGATTCTGTGGATTTGCCCGCCGTATAGGCATGTTGGTTACCGTGCATTGGAACTGTAATGAGTTCATTATACCACAGCTCCCCTTCACCTCACCGCCTTTCAAGCGTTTTCACAAGAAACAAAGAGATAGTATAATACTGATAAGTCAATAGACCTTTGCACTTGTGTAATTACTCTTCTAGGGCTTAGGTATAAAGATGACTTTTACCCCTCTCCAGCCCTTGAGAATGTGCCTAAGGTCTAGGCACGCACTGAGTACATGCTTGAGTATTGAGTTGAGTTTTGCTCCACACATTGCAGTAGAGCCGAAAAGATTCACGCAACCTTGAAAGCTGTTGATGGCCCATGTGAGTTTATCTTTAGATACTACCCTTTGAGCGTATTGCTAGCATATCCTTGATGCTATTGTGATTTCGTCGGTCCATTCTACGTCCTGGGAAGTGCGTCTCCATTTGTTGAGATTCCTGAGGTGTTTGTGTGTAGCTGCCATCTGGTTTTTGGAAGTTTTCCATCGCGTTATGAGGTTGTATTGATAGGATTTTCCTCACTCTGTTGCCCTTTTCAAAGGTTGTGATGATTCTGTAGTGTTTTCTCCATACTGTAGTGCGTCTATATCTTATACTTTTGTTCTATTTGGCTAACGTCTCGTATTATAAATCTCAGTCATTTTCAGCTATTGTGTTCATTATCCTATTAAACCCCTTCCTGGCCGTTCTCCTAAATAATTCGAGTTTTATTTAATTAAAAGTAAGATAAAACAAATTACAGAAACTTGGTATATAGAAGGAATCCATGGTTCTGAATTTTATCGAAGGGTTTAAATTTGACGTTTCTAAGTAATCCAGTAACTCTGGATATATCCATCCAAGACCAACCTAACAAGAGTAAGTATTCTGATGTATCTTCACCATTCTATGATGAGAAGATAAAATCACCATTAATGTTAATGAGAAATATAATATTTTTTTTAGTTAAAATCTTACCTTTAGGTCCTTATCTTGTTTAATTTCTATTAAGTGTTTAATCACTAAATAGTTTATTAACGTTTTCATAGAAAATCTTTGCAACATTAGTCCATATTGCGTTTTATGATAAAAAGGGATGAAGTAGAAAATACCATTACATATTGTGTATTCCTTGCTTTTTATACCAAAGAATAATGAAATAAAAGAATATTCTTGAATAGTAAATGGGTTGAGAAGAAAATATCTACTAGACCTTATACCGCTGCTTGTATAGTCATCCTTATCTTCAAGCAACTGACAGCTTAGTTTAGTCCTTGTTTACGAGCTTCTATGCACATTTTGTGTTTTTTGATGTTTATATTGCTTCGATTTATTGAACATTATGAAAAGAAAAGCTTATTTATCACCCTTCATATCAGGTTTTGACTAAGGATCTCTGTTAAAGGAGATACTTGCGGTCAGACCCTCACACAAGCTAACATAATATTAAATGGACAATTTCGATTAGATAGTGAAAAGTTTACAGGTAGCTTGTTTTTGATATGATCAAATGAAATTTCCAGTTTAATTTTTTTCTTCTAACTTATTTAGAAGTGCTATTTTAATTTGTTGTAAAAAATCCGGCAAGTGTTTCATTTTTTTGTAAAAAACAATACTTATAAATATTTAATAGACCCCATAGATAAAAACGTCAGAAGCCATAGAGCTAAGAGTATACAAAAGAAAAGGTACATATGCGCTTCTAATGAACATTACTATTCATAAACAAATGTAATCTTTCCAAATGCGACAAATGAGATTAATTTTAAAAATTAAACACAAAGTAGCAACCCACACGGCTTTCACGTAATTAATGTTATATATTTCACAATTTGCATCAGGGTGACTTTCTTATTGTTATATATTTATTTAAAGCCTTTTACCCTTATATCTTAACCATATATCAGATTATTAATAGAATTTAAATGCCACGCATGCTCGATGGTAGTTATTTTATAAAAAAGGTAACCTAGATTTTATTTAATAAAATATTGTGTTACATGGGTGGCACGTGTTTTAATATGTGTGCCTAACTTGAAACAAGTACTCAAAGAGCAAACACGTTACTATTCTACAAAATATAGAAGCTAGTATTTCACGTAACTTTCCTTTGAAACACGATTCTTGAACTTTGAGAAATATTAAAGTAAAATAGTATAAATTTATTTACTAAATATTTTTTTTATTATTTTTTTTTCTCTCTGCTGACCTGAATGATTTTTTTAGTATGCTCCGTTGCGTGACGCCACTCAAAGAATTTTATCTCAGTCAGCGAAAGAAAAGTACTGCTAAAACTTCCATCATTTACTGTTTATTTTTATGATTTGTACCTGATGTTTTTGATGTACGTTTCCAATCCTACAGAGAATTGTAACAATACAAAGAAAACTATAATAATGATACATTAAACAAAAATTCTAATCGGAATATAAATCACTTAAAATCGATTATAATATTTCAATGAGAAACGCGGATAATAAATCAACAAAAACAAATAAGCGCTAACTTATATAAAGTCTTATGTAGATAATCTTGATTGACGGGGCATTGATTTTGGTTACAGGTTAGTTTAGTTTGCTTTAATTTATGCGGCTTATGCTTACCCGTCTTCATTTTTCATTAGAAATGGATTACCCGATTGCCTGAAATAAAGATGAACCATGCGTCAGGTAGGCATGTAAAAAGTCAACTTTGGTTGTCAAGAACACCTTAGCCAGTAAAAGATGTCAATGCCACTGAAGACTGATCAACCCATAGAGTTTAGCATATCCTTTTGGGTTGCGTTAGTCAAATGGCAGTCGCTCTGTGTAAAAACTGAAATTAAAAATGGTATTCAGGTTATACTTGTTTGGAAGAGAGCCGTGCTGGCTCAGTAAGAGCCGTGGTAGCTCAGTATCCGCCTTCAATTCTGTTTACTCGAGGCGAACCTGAGTTCGATCCCCGGTGCCGGAACCAATGAAATTGTGAATTTTCATTGCAATTTTAAGTGCTGATTTACCACGTGCTCTACGGTGGAGGAAAACATCGTGAGGAAACCTGCATATCTAAGAAATTATATTTCTGAGATTTATTTCGGACATTTAAATAGGCTGCTACTTTACTTTACTTTACGAAGGTTGCATAAAATAAAGTATGCATGACTATTAAGGATGTCGGATGGCCATGTTTATCCATTTCTTTTCCTCTCCAAACTCCTTTTTTCTTCAAATATTTAATCCCGATTCTATCCGACCAATAAACCTATTCTATCTACATTCCCAGTTGAACAACGCCCTCGCGAGTGTCCGGATGTTGCGTGTGTCTATAAGTGACGGGATCACTTACCTTCAGGTTAACCGTCTGCTCGTTTCTCTGCCTTGTCATTAACTATGTCTATAATGTCTTGACTTTAGTAAATTGTCATAGACGTCTATATTACAAATATTGCGTTAGTTAAATTGCGTGAATTTTTGATCGTTACAATATGGTATCATATATTTTGCAACTGCAAAATTGCGAAACAATAATAAAGCGATGCTCTTTTGGAGGCATAAAAAACGCTATCCACTTTCTGTTAATGACCACGAACTGAAACAAATCGACTTTTTCAACATCTAATTTATAAAGATTAGGTTGTAAAGTGCACGCTCAGCATAATGTCTCCCTTCTTAGAGAAAGATTGAGTAGACCATTTATTTAGCATATTTCGCAAATATGTATGTTTATTTATATACGAGGGGTGATCAAAAAGTAATGATAATGAGTGTAATAAAATAACGATTCTAGTTTAAATTTAATTTATTTTTCTACATAATCTTCTTACAAGTCGATACATTTAGTCTAACGTTTCTCTTAACCTAATATACCCTTTAAAAAATATTTATCTTGGCTATCCCAAAATGCCTCTACAGCAGCCATCACCTCGCTATCATCCACAAATTTCTTGCTCCTGAGGTATTCCTTGAGCCGAGGTCGAAAGTAGCTGGGGGCTAAATCTGGAGAATTGGGCGGGTGTTTGACCAGTTCAAAGCCTGCTTCTCGAATGGCAGCCATCGTAACTTCGGCTTTATGTGCAGGAGCGTTGTCCTGATGAAACAGGACTTTCGCTCGAAATTTGCCCCCTCTTTTTCCCTTTATGGCTTCTCCCAGTCGTCTTATTTGATCAGCGTATTAGGAGTTCGTTATAGTAACTCCCTTTTCCAGGTAATTAACCATTATGATTCCCTCAACATCCCAGAATCCCGCCTAGCTCGAGCCTTTGAACTTTTTCGGCGTCGGTGAGGGTGTCTTTTTCCAAGTAGTCGATTGTTGTTTGGTCTCAGGATCAATATGACGGATCCATGTTTCGTGCATGGTCACAAATCGAGACAGAAAACTTTCATGGTCAGTCAACTCGTTTTTTCTTTTGTTCGTCTGTTAACATTCTCGGTACCCAACGCGCGGAGACCTTCTTCATATTAATTTTGCTGGTAAATATGCTTTGCATGCTGCCATATGAGATCCCTTTGACCTCAGCTAAATGTCGGATGGTTACTCTTCGGTCTGTTAATACGATATCTCGATTTTTTCATGTTTTCCTCGGTAAGGGACTAGGTTGGGCGTGCCTCGCGATGTTCATCTTCCGTGGACGTTCTACCCAGCTTAAACTCTTTGCATCACCGCGCTGCCATTGAATCTGGTGGATCAGAGTCCCCCAGTATCTCCATCAAATCAGCGTGCATCTCTTTGGCAGACATTTTTTTCAAACAGAGGTACTTGATGACGCATCTCACTTCGTGTTTCTCCATTTTCGTGTTGTCGCTCCGATTGCTGGTATTCAAATGAATGTAGCTAAATACAATGACAGACGCGATTTGGAGGATATGACTATTTATACAACTTTTAGCTCGGAAGTAGCGAAAGACCGAAGAAGAAAAGCAAGAAAAAGATTTTTTTTTGGATTTTTATCTCTATTAGAAATACCCGTTTATCATTAATTTTTGATCACCCCTCGTATAACTCAGCAGTGAGATAGAGATAGGGTAATTTGTATGATACTTTCAAGATTGTCTTGGGTGCGCCAACCCCCGTTGTGATACAATAAGTTAGGAGTGATGGCATAAGTGAGAAATAGTCTGTTTTGCGCAGTCTTTCGTCAGCAACATGTCTGAGTATTTTGAAAATATGTAGTAGTTTACTCAACCAGCTATTTAAGGTGTTAATATGATCCTGAAAACTTGAATTATTGTCCACTAGTATACCAAGATATTTTGTTTTTAACTTTTTGATGATGATAAGAGCAGTTAGTGTCACGTGGTTCATCGCAAATATATGCAATGATACTGTAATCGTTATTAATTTGAGTTTTATTTTTGAGGTGAATGTTATGTACTTTGTTTTGTGGATGTTAAGTGTCAGAAAATGATTTTTTAGGAATTTTGAGACTAAGTATAATTCAGTTTGGGCACTATTGTATACTTAACACCACTTATCGTCATTGAAAAAAAGTACATTATCATCCGCAAAAGTAATTATTTTGCCTTTAGGTAAGGGTAGCATTCCTAAATAATTGATATAAATGAGGAAGAAGTTGGGCCATGTACATTTCCCTGTAGCAACCCATAACTAAGTTTACTCTTGTCACTTATGTTTTGTAAAGCTTTTAATAAGTTCCAGTTGAGTTCTTCTTACTCCAATATTTTCTTATCGTATTATGAGGGTGGGAATAGATACAGTGTCAAAAGCTTTAGCAATGTCTAAGAATATACCTAGAACTTTCCGCCCTCTGTCTATATTTGAAACAATATAGTTTGTCAGTTCATGAACAGCATCAGCAGTTGATCTGTCTGTCCTGAATCCATATTGGGTTGGATGCCACCAGCGTGTATCTTCGTATTTCATCATTTTCGTGTTTTCGTTCCAACTGCTGATATTCAAATGAATATAGCTCCTCCAAATGATGTCATAATAATATAATTTTTAACTGGGAAGTAGTGAAGGACCGAAGAAGTAAAAAAATGTTTTTTGGATTTTTATCTTTATTGTAAATATCCGTATATAATTACTTTTTGATCACTCTTCGTAAAAACCTCTATAGGATCGTTTGTTTTTATTCTTTTAATGGAGGAGTTTAGATTGTATATATCTCATAAGATTATTTTAAAAATAGTTCGTTGTTAAATGAGTTTCTCATTGTTGCTCCACCAGGTATGCCAACGGCTTTCGATACCATTTTTGGTTATACCGTTATCGGGTCCGCTCCTATTACACCCGTTAATATTTACGATCGATTTCGATAATGTCCACGCTCAAATTTCACTCTGCACTTTTATAGGGGAAGCGTGCTTTGATAAAATTATCCAAAAAAATTGGCAACTTAAAGAGGTGCAATGCGCTCTGACCTGCACTCCAACCGCTATTGAAAATGAACAGATTTAAAAAAAAATCCCGCGATTTTTTGGGACGTTATTCTGTAGCGTTACTTTTCTCCCGCGATTCTTTGGGACGTTATTTTGTGGCATTACTTTTCTCCTACGATCATGCAGCCACTCTTGGCAAATCCTTTTCAACCGCTAAAACGAATTTATTTACCTTAAACGCAAACTAATCACCTCACAGTCCTTGAGAAGGGAGTACGACGATATAGTAAATGAATATATTCAGAAAGAATACATTTCTATTGTCAAAATTTATTTACATCCCACTGGTTATTACATACCACATCGTGTAATTGCCAGATTAGATAAGAAAACTGCAATACGACACATAGTGATGGACGTAAGTTCTAAAACCTTTGCCGGAAATTATTTCTCAAATTCAAATATATCGCTAAACGATATTTAGTACGCTGGTGATAACCTATAAAAAGATCTTTTTGAAATACTTTTAGACTTCTGCCTTTACCAAATCGCGTTTACATCTAACATCCAGCAGATTTATATGTACGATCGCAAGTTCAAAAAATTCTTATCTTGATTTGACTTCACTTTACAGCTACCTACCACTTTTACGCTCTTACCAATTTAACAGAGTTTATCTTGGCCTTCATATCAGTTCATTCCTCGCCATGAGAGTACTACGTTAGTTGTCCTCAGATGAACGCTCACGTTTCCACTCGCGTCTTTTGTGTTTGAGAACAACACGTAAATGGATGACATATGTCATTCTATGCCGTCATTGTCTGAATGCTGAACCATCATAAATGAACTCCGGGAGTACCTCAAGGCCAGGTGCTTTGAGCTAGTTAAGTGGGTCAGCAATTCTCTTTAGCTTTGTGAATCTAATATATAGATGTCGCTGTTCATAGCTAAGCTAATGCACCGTATAAATTAATTCGGGCAAGAAAAAAGAACAAGTATTATTAAGAACTAATCAAAACAAAAGAGCACTATTCTCTATTATTTTAATTAAATTAATTCTAAAGTTAACGGGACAAATAATCAAGATTTCAAATGCTTGAAAACGAAAAAATTACAAAAGAAGAGTGTAATTACCTATTACTATAAAACAGTGAACAAAAAGTAAGTAATTTCTTTCGCTCCTAAGCCAATATTTTTAATAAAGATATATTAACGGTTTTTGCCAGAATTTTACCAGGATTTAAGAGTAAAAAAGATATATTTAAATTAAAAATACATAATTTTCAACAGCAGGAAAAAACTCAATCAGATATCATTTGTTTGACAGAAACTGTCATTAAATTAAGTGATAGCAAAAACCATAACTTAAATGGCTATAAACTTGTCTGTTACTTTGGTTGTGACAAGAGCAGAGGAGGTGCCTGTAAAAAAAGTTCTAGAATGCAAAACCTTAGATTATGTTACATACCTATCAGAGCCTGAACACTCCGAAGCCTGCGGTATTGAAATCCCTATACATAATATGAATATTTTATGCTTGAATCGAAAACCTAAGTTAAAAATTATCTTATTTTTTTAGAAATTACAACATTTATTGACAAAAATAACTATCAATAGTAAAAGGTTGTAATTGTAGGTCATCTAAACATAAATACATTAAATGATAATAAAATTACTAATGAATTATTAGACATTATAAATAATTTTAATCTGGATTTCCATATTAAGGAACCGACTCGTGAACTAAATTGTATTGACTATATTTTAAGCAATATGAAAAACTCAACAGTGTTTAATAAAAATTGTATCTGTCTGACCACGATACTGCAAAAGTACTTAAAACTAATATTGACAAATGTGTTAAATAGGGACAAATTATTTTGAAAATGAGGAGAAATAATAGTTTAGAGAACATATAAAAAATATAAGTGTATTAAAAGCCTCTCGCCCAGTGAAATTTGCGAAATCAATGAATTAAATAAGACATATAACAAATTCGAAGAAATATTTCTACTATTTTATATTCTTTGTTTTCCGTATGTTAGAAAATAACGGGTAATAGCAACAAAAGATGGATTACGAAGGAGTTAAAACCTAGTTCCCTAAATAAAAGAAAATTGGGCATGATGAGAAACAAAAAGAGCAGGGCTAAAGATAAAATAAGATATAAAAGATACATAAAACTACAAAAAAAATGTATGTATCACAATGTATATATGACAATTTTCATCAGCAACAACAACAACTATTTTGTATTAATAGTTCAAACATTAGAAAATCTTCCGAGAATATTATTAAATCTGAAGCAGAATCGGAAATGAGCAATAAAACGTTTTTAGTAGTTAATATAATGAACATATAAAGAGACAAATCAAATCAGTAAAAATGGACCAGATGGACCTATGTTGGACTCTATAAAAGGTTCTTGTAATAGTTTATTCCTTTAACCAATTACATACATGGAAACAATTAGGATAATAACGATCTTAAAAAATAGAATAAATGTTAGGATAATAAAGTATGTCAAGACTGAAATATCAACCATCCTTACATATCTTATAAACTTGTCATTTGGGTCAAGCAATTTTCCAGAACACTTAAAATTTTCTTTATTAAAACCTATTTTTAAAAAAGGGGAAAAAAGTGATGTCTCCAATTACCTTATGTCGATACTGTCGATATATGATCGTCGATATATGATGTCGATATATATATGTCGTTATATGATGTCTGTTTATATATGATGTCGATATATATGATCGATATTACATTATGTCGATACTGTCTACTTTTTCAAAGTTATTTGAAAAAGCGATGCAAGAAAGGCTTATTAACTATTAAAACTATAAATTAATAGACTATGTTGCTTCTTTCTCTCTTGGTGGGATCTTACAAAAATAACTTTTTTTTCTTAATTATCATTGCTGACATTAATTTAATTCTTAATTTGATATTTAATATTCATATTAATATATATTATGTTCTATTGACAGTATAATTTCTTGTTAAATACTATTTTCATCAATAATTGCATTCATCAGTATTGTGGCAATTTTACTGCATGTTTATTTACTTTTATTTCTTATTGTAACGACTACTCCTACTTCCGATTAAAAATAGTTTTCACATGCCACAGCAGGCGAACATGAGATATGTCATATCAATTATTGTTTTCCATGTTCCGTTTATCATGAATTAAGCGAATAAATGATTATTATTATGCTGGGTGTCAATATGTACAACATTATTATAATTATTATCTTTTCCAATTGCTCATCGACGTACGGTTAACATTAATTTTGATCAGCTTGAACGAACTTGAAGGTCTTCGGTCTTCGTCTTACCTAGCTCCTATGCATTTATGTTCACCGTGATCATAGAAGATCATCCTGTTACAAAACCCAATATATTATCTTTAATCGCTCATCAATATGATGTTCTTGGACTCATAGCTCTAGTTATCATATGTGCTTAATTGACTTTGCAACAACTTCATTTATTGAACCTGGACTGGGATGACCAACCGCTACCAGAACATGAACTATTCAATAACTACGCTTTTAACGTCATCTAGGCCTTGAAAAATAATCAAAATTATCTACTGTGTCCTTTGTTGATGGTAGTGAAAAGGGTTAATTGTGTGGTGCCTCTGCCAGGTGCTTTATTTGTGCTAAATTTAAGGTAGATCCCATTTGGATCTCAAAATCCCAGCGACTGCTTATCTCTTGGAGTATCACATGTTCAAATAATAAATCACCAGGTGTGGTGTAACGGCCCATTTTGGCTATTACAAGATCCCACTGAATGGTCAGTCGCCTCTATAGAACCTGCTAAGGTTGACTGTGAATTATTTGAGTTGAAGAAAATTTTTTCTCTAATCGTACATCTCAAGCAGATCTTTCAAGCCATGAATTCTCTTGTTGCTTTGCACTGTTGTTAGTATTTACCGCTTTATCAAAATACTACCGAGCTCTAATTATCACACTGCTAATGACATAAGTTTCGCAGAATTAAAATTATTAAAAGTTATTAAAAGTGTCACAATATTATTTGCTTGGTTATATATATGTAAGTGTAAATTCTGTTTTAAGGTTAAATCAAAACCTAATTTCCTGTTCATGAGAGATTTTCCCGCTTGCTGCGTAAATGAAACCAAAGCATTTACTAACACCGATGTCGATTATCCAGGAACTCTATCTTAGTTTAGAAAAGCAAATTCGTAGGCGTGCATTTTCGTTAGTATGGTAGGTAGTACGCGCAGTACACGTTGAATTTACAACTGATCTGAGAGCATGTTTCCTTTTATCCGCGTCTAAACGATTTCACGCACGCCGTGGGTTAGTTTCGACTATTAATTCTGATAATACTAAGATCTTTTTAGGTGCCAAAACCTTATCGTGTATTTACACGTTTTTAAATTCCGATGAACATAATATATCTTTCTCAGATGAATTATCAGCAAATCGTATTACTTGAAAATTTAATCCACCTCAGTCCTAAGTCCGCATTTTGGAGGAAATTTTGAAAGGTTTGTAAAGAATTCTAAAAGACCGTTCAATTAGCAGTATTCCGCAAAAAAAATCCCCTAACAACCTGCAAGCAAATATGTGAGCGCACGCATAAGCATGCGTTAGGCACTTCCCTTCCTTCCCACACTGCTTCTGCGTGCGCTCTCGTGCACGATCATGCAGACAAAATGACCACCAAGCGAAAATGTTAGCAGGATCATGCAGAATCCCTCACTAGCATTCAGGTTGTTACCCTCACAATCGACACACGTTTCGCCCCGACACCGCAGCGTTCTCAGGATGTTGTCTCTACGAACAGCGTTCGTGGAGTGAACGCTGCGACTTGACTTTTGATTAACGAAGCTCTGAGTACCCTATGTAGAGCTTCATCAGGCAATCGAACCCTTGGAAATTCTATGTTTCCACGAGTTGAAGACTCTACGCTAATAGGGTCACGCATGAGAACATGCGTGAATTAACAAATATGGGGTTTGTCACTACGGACGATCGCAATCCAGCTGCGGGCCGAGTTCGCGATTGACGTTGACTGTTATGGGTCGGATGCTGGGGGCGGTGAGAACCGCCTTGGAACGCGGGTGAAGCGTGTGTACGTGGTGTTGTTTCACCGTGCTCTGAGGCGAGGTCGATCTGCAATGACTTGTGGGATACTGCTACTTGTATGTGTAGTGTTGTTTGACTGGACCCCCGACGATGGGTCCTGGTCACCTAGGTCCCCTTCTTGATCTGAGTAGAGGAGAACGTGACGTGGTCTACGGAATTTGACTACAGTGGTTGGATCGGTCTGATAGTTTTCACCTTTTACCACCAGAGGGTTGGGATGGTTTTCAGCCCTTCAAAAGAACCTTTTCGAAGCTTTTTTAAAGAATTCACGCAATGTCGGGAGTCTGCAATCGCTGTGCAGATCGATGTTGCGCTGATACCACTGGGC
>JAOCPS010227271.1:0-13748 GCA_025505425.1 Graphium colonna
TTTTTTAAATTAGTGTGTAAAATTGTTGTTATTAGATTTTTTTTCCTTACATAATTGTTTTAAAGCTATCTGTACTTACTTGCACGCTGCGTTTACCTTCAAACTAGTTGTACATTACTAAGAGCCAATTGTTGTTTATGGACTTTATGTATAACTACTGGTGAACCAAATAAAAAATAAAAAAAAAAATAGATGACGAACTGATTAGCGTTTGGTTGCCGCAAAAGCTTTTGATAACGTATAATTGTTAAAACGGTAAAATCGTTGACTTAAATTCTATTTCTGCTCATATCATAAATTTATTAAGTTTTATATGAGAATAAGTAAAGTAGTAAAGTACTTCCTTATTTGGTGGTGAATCATACATAGGTACACTATATTCAACTGTCAGATTTACGTCAATAAAGACAACCTACGATAATATATTATAGTGACATAATTTTATTTGAAAATAGGTTACTCTTTTCGGATATTTTCCACAAAGCTATAAACAAAATGCACATTCTAATATTTTTGTTTTGTTTTTATTATTTCAGTGCGTTCTTCAGGTTTGTAGCAATTATTTTACTTTTCTTAATTTTCTTTATTTTCCATTATACAAGGTACATTGGTTAAGATACAATTAACATTCAAAAGTTTCACTTGTATAGCCATTGTCAATAGCATGCAAATACAATTGAAGTCAGCATACATTTTACATTATAAAAGTATTTCCATTAAAATTATACACTTATCTAGGAGAAAAAGATTTAAACAGAGAACAGAGAAAAACATGAAATTATGTGCTCTAATTTAGTGACACTAACATTAGTCACGTGTCAAATTATTACATTGTACCATCGCCATTTCTTAGAACTGTTAGTATGTGTGTGATACTTCCAGGAAGTCAATTCAGAAGAAAGTTCCTTATAAGTCTTATTTTATATACAAGGAAATATTATAATTTTTAACGGAATGAAAGCATAATTAACATGCGGAAATGGGTGCGTTAGCAAGAGTACTTTCTTCGACGTTTCACTTTCCTCAATATAGACATACATTATTCCTTAATGGTTGAACTTGCAATATAATAGTCTTAGTTCGCTAAATTTAGCCAGTTGCAGTTATGGCCATTTAGGTGCTATCGGTACAGTATTTTTCTTAGAAAACACGTCTATAATTCACGTAGGCGAAGTAATTTTCTGAGTCATATCATATGCTCGTGAACAAAACTATCCGCACGATAGATGGTACGTGAGCTATTTGCCTAGATATTCGACGTGGTGGGTGTTAAAATCACCAAGAATCACGATCTCTGCGGAGAGTATAAGCTGCAGCACAAAGTCTGTAGCTAATTGGGCGTAGTCATTAAGTCTGTTCGGGATCACCGCTGTGACCTGTACAGGCAGGTCCCTCCCTTCAAGCCCACCGAGGCGTCGAGAACAGATCGCCTCCCTGATATACACATATAGCCTGGGTCACAAATGAGTGTTCTAGCTTGTGCCCCCGGTAACTGAGATGGAAAGTGTCGGCCGGAGGCGTCTCAGTATGGAAGAGCAAGGCCGGCTTTGTCGTCTCAAGATGGTAGTGGACGGTATTTAATTTGGTATATAATTCCCTATGTTACAGAAGTCCACAGCAAGAATCGTAGCGGTTGTCGAAGAATGTTAGCGGGCCCGGCCTTCTGCACTAACAACTTCTGGCCTAATGCAAGAACTCCCAAAGAAGGAACTTCTACTTCACGCCTGTGTCCTGTGAGGTCGAGGTACTTACCCGGTTGGAATTGTGCCTTTGGCAGAAGCAAATGTTACTGCTGGCTCTATCACCGTAAAACATATTTAATAATATTTCGTAATTACTTGACTCAATTTCAGTACATCCACAAAGAAACACTTTATTTACTTTAAAATATTGTCAGATGTTATTTTTCTTTTAATATACTATGTATTTACATTTGGATATTTTTTAAAGATATATCTATATGTCGATATCGATAATCTTTGTGTATATTCAATCGACACAATAAGAAAATCATCATCTACATACCAAATATATACTTGAAGGGTTGCAGTTCTATAACTTAAGAAAGGGGACTCCAATTACAATACCTAGTCAAAATGCTGTGTGACCATTAAATCTATTTGTTACATAATGCTCAATGTACGTAAATATACATTTATCAAAGTCCTCGAACCAAGAACTCAGTAATAGCAATCATCACCATGACAATAACGGCGCATAATTCAAGACACTTAATTACGAACACAGCTCTTACAAAGACTGTCCCACGGTTTTAATTTTTAATTTCCTCAATCCTCTGATTCCTTAAAAACGACATTTTTAATGTGCATGTTATCTTTTATCTAAAGCACGCACCTTTGCATAATTTCTTTGAATGTATCAGGACAAGTTGTTGGGTATTCCATTACCGTAATCGTTAAGCACTTTTTTAATATAACGCCATCTCCTTTTTAAGTTTAAGAGTTTGATCACTTTTGGGGGAGTTTTAAATATTCAAATAATGTCGGGTAGTTATAAGTTTCAATTAGTTTTTGTTACTTGCAGAAACTCTTGCCAATATTTTTATTATAAGCAAACTTTAAGAGTATGTATTACGAACAGATTGTCTGGTTTGGTGGTTAAGTTTTTTGTGAACTGACACTTGTTTATTATTTCATGAACTATATGGCGTAACCAGATTTACAATAACGTAATTACGGATTTGTTCAAGATTGTATTAGGACGCCCGAATCTATCAGCGTCATACTCTCCCACCCAGCTACTAACCACTACTATGGGGCTACCCTCAGATTTTAACATAGTTACTGAGCCCGTCATTCATACTGGCACGCTACTTGACCAACCTGTCAACTGTTAATAGCCAATGGAGTACAGTTCTTTTAACACCTCGTGAATAAAGTCCACAAATTGAGAAAACCTGGATATCAATAGGTGACAACTCGTATAAATTCCTTATATGGCTTTATAGGACATCATGCCTATGTTCTTTTAAAGATGGCGAAATGAGGCTTTTGTTTGATATTGATAGTCATCCATGATATGTTATTATATGAGCAACGTCCTTCTCTATATTTCCACTTTACTCTGTAAAAAGAGAACTTTCCAGACGAGTGAATTTATAAATACATAGATGCAAACTGTACTTTTGTAAATTCCTTTCAATGTTAACTCACTTTTTAAAATCTATGAAGTACACCTTTAGTTTGTTACCACTAAAACTTTAGACATTAGGTACTCACAACAGTAAAATTTTAAGCTTTAAGTTTAACTTAATTGTGCAGAACATCGACCCAATTATTTTAGTCGATATTATTATTTCAGCAACGTCTCATTTAACCTTTATCAAAGGACCCTGACAGTTTCTATGAATTGGACAATTAGTGTTGTTACCGGAATCTCTCGTTTTCATCTCTCAGCGTCATATTTTATCGTAATCGACTTAAATTTAATTAAAATAAGAATCCAATGTATAACATTTATTTTAAAGGTTCAAATACATTGCAATATAAATGTTCATATACATTTTTCTTTAGAATAGTAGCGATGTTTGTTTCGGAATGGATTAGGATTATTTCTGGACCTAATTATATTAGATCAACAACTACGGCAATGTGCAACCTTCCCCTATAAATCACGTATTTTAAGATTATATGTACGCAAAATATAGTTGAGGCATTTGCACAAAGTTTTTATATAGCAACCCTTGAACTGCTGTATACCAACTACCGTAATATCCATATAAATTGTGTTCTACCTCATTACAAGCTTTTATTTAGTTTCACCTGTCCCGCTGTCCATGCGAATGGAATCTTGCGAGTTAAATTTGACCTACTTCCCGGTTTCCGATTGAGCTGAAATTTTGCAAGCATGTGCTGATGAAGCTAATCTGATGCTGGAGTTAGAAGCTGACCATTGTAACTCTCTAATTAAAAGACGCTAACCCATCGAATTTGGGCCGTAAGTATGTCGTCTTGAAGAGCACTATAGGTCATTAAAACTTGTTTAAAAAACATTTTTTTATTTGAATTTATAAATACATTAAGGGAAGTTAAGTTAAGGTAGTTATAAAATATACAATTGAAAAGCCCGAACAAATAATAATCAATGTTGTAAACCACTTTCAAGGGTTTTTTTATAAAATAATGAATATAATTTTTAAAATTACGTAAAGTGCCTATGTATAAAAATAAATCCGTTATTTTCTCAGTCGTTAAAAAAGTAATAAAATAGATATTGAAACCTGCAGTCGAATCTATACTGTCAAATTTGATTAATTATTTGAATCTCTTAGGTATTATTTACTTGTTAAGCAGACTAAGGATAAAGTTTCTATATATTTACATATGTTTATTTCTAAATGATTGACTCTCAACGATCGTATCTATTATACCGATTACTTGGTAACAAGGTTTAGATGCTACTCAAAAACCAGATGCTATTTCTGATATTATACCGACTTTAATAGCTCTTTTAATCGTCTAGATCATAATATCCTTTTGCAGAACTTATTTCGTTTTAGAATACATCTGATAAGCTGTTTTCTAATATATTAAGTTGGTCGTTGTCAGAGGTATAATGGATTCCAAATAATCCAAGTCAGATTAAATTTTTTTGACACCACATATAAGAGAAAACCTTGATTTACGTTATAGTTTAGATGATAATTAAGTTTTGAAGTACATTATGATAAATATGATGCAATCCTTTTAAAAATTTATGTACAAATACTAAAAATATATTTTCAAAGTTTATAGCTAGTAATATATAAGAGTTTTGCGAACTACACAAAATTCTTTACAATTCAATCGATTATTTTATATTGTAACCTTGTTTGAAACTCTTATTTTAAAGTATATTTAGTTAAATTTGACGGATAAATATACAGTTATTTGATTTTTTTGTATTACCACAAAATTTTGTTTAATCCAACCTACCAAAATCTTTTATCCCACTTCAGAATGACTGTTAGAGAATTTCACAAAGCATTAAGTCCACCTAGTTGTCCCTTAATTCAGGGATTTGCATGCAGAATAAATAAAGATCGCGACGGAATTTCGCTTTTATATATTAAAAGCATAATACTTAACAAAGTGTTTCAAAGTAAAATCAAAGCCGGGAAACATTTTTTTTTACTTTGATTAATTTCGACTGATCAAATCATATATATTTTAAAAATATTTAAAAAACATTAAACAGAATTAATTGTTGTTGGTTGAAATGTTAAGCTTAAAAACTAATCAACCAGTTACAAGAACATCGACACCACATTTGCTAGTTTTTAAAAAATACTTAAATTTATTTTTTATGCTTATTTTAAATGTAATAAATAAATATGTTTAACGCAAAATCTAAAAATACAGTTTTGTGGGATATACTGTGATTAAAAGAGGGTAGATGCTAACTAACCTCTTTTGATCAAGCAGATTGTTAGTTCTAGACCTGAAAGAGTCATTCACCATCAATGTATAGAACGAAATTAGTATTCGTGACGAACGACACAGTAGAGCTAAAGTATGGCCTACGTCATCAAATACTCTTCAATGACCTCACCTTCCTGCTATGACATAAAAATGGAATCAAATAGATCGCGCCGGGAGATATTATAACTGGCTGAGGCTTTGACTACTCACGATGGTTTTATTATAATGTTAAGCCAAGTGCACACTAATTTAAATTTTCTCTTCATCTAATTTTTGGTTAGAAGAATATAAATATATTAATAGCTTAATAAAATAACTAACATAACTAAGCAGTTTATGTAGAAGCCCTAGTATTTAATAATGTTCTACTATCCTAGTACACGTTTGGCAAGAAATGCAAACTGAGCTTAATTTAAATCAAGAATTTCAGAATTTATTTTAGTTTTTTTATTTAATTTTATTCGCTACCACCTGTAACACTACCCTCGTAATCATTGCATCCGTCATTTATTTTACCTAAAACTACATAATAAATGTGGGATTATCTTATTGCGGATATAAATGACGAATAAAGTGACAAAAAAAGCAACTCTTATATTTAATATGCATGCACCATGCACATTTTCTTACAAACGATTCGTTCCCTGACAATAACATACACATAATAAAAGTAAGCCAAATAAGTGCAACCGTATTGAATAGACGCGCGGACATTTCTTCAGTTTGTTTTTATTTATATATTAGCTTTTTTTATGGAAAGGAAGACAAACGAGCTGACGGTTCACCTGATCGTAAGCAATACCGTCGCCCATAGACAAACGCAACATCCGGAGAGTTGCGAGATCCGAGTGCGTTGTCAACCTGGGAGATCGGATACAATAGGTTTATTTGATAGGATGGAGTCGAGATTAAGGATTTGGAGAAGATAGGAATAGGAAAAGAAAGGGTGGACATGGCCATCCGGCATCCACAAAAGTCATGCATACTTTATTTTATGCCGATTTTATAAAGGGCGGTGGTACTTTCCCGGGCGAGCACGGTGAAGTGGAGCAAAAGCTGTGAAAAGTTGTTATGCTCTACCTCTAAAGCTGTTCTCCTCGAAAATGTGTGACACGTTAATCCAGATAAAAATCTATCAGTGTGTTTCTTTAAATCTATTTAATCGGTTTTGCGTGATGTATTAACGTAACCAAACGTACAAACTGTTACATTTCTAATATTAGTGTAGATATTGTATGAATTCAACAAATGTCCGATATTAAATCTCGCTTCATATGTGGTGCGGTTACAGATTGCAAAAGTTTGAGCTGGGCAACATCTGTCAGGTCTCACTTATCGCACTACGCTTCTTTAGTATGCTTAAATGATATTTGCAATAACAAACCAAATTATCCAAAGAACGTGGATATTTTCAATAAAGTCAATCCGTAAACTCGGTATTTCATTAAAGGAGGAGACTTTAAATTCAATTCTTATATATTCCTATTATTACCTCTTCTATTATTATATGTTCACCCACTATCTAATGAATATTATTTTTTTACGCTTTGGGTTTTTATATTTTTAATTTTGATATAGTTACAAGATAATATGCCAGTGTGCAATATACCTAACTGTTCAACATTCCGCCAGCCTGCGCTGAACAACATGTTTGATCGCTGTGATTTAGCGCAAACGCCATTTCGGAATATTAATGTCATTATAACACGTGTTTTCAGCCGTCTACATGCCGCGACATGCCACTGACCATATTGTAGTCAGCGTTATTGCAAATTAAATGACCAGTGAAATGTAAATTGACTCTTCGTATCTCTGTCATGCACTCTTTTTTTTTACCCCTATTTTTAACTGGTCCTAAAGCCGGCGTAATATAAAGTGTGCATGACTTTTAGGGAAGCCAGATGGCTGTTTTCTTTTCCCACTCCTTTCCGCTTTAAATCCATACTCCCGTCCCTATCCTATCCATTAAATCTATTCTGTTTAATTTCATAAGTTGACAACGCACTCGCGACTCTCCAGATGTTGGGTATGTCTACGGTATCGCTTACCATCAGGTGAACCGTTTGGAAGGAAACAAAAACCAATATATTCATTCAGAGAACTAGCAGCAGAGACTAACGAATTGTTTTTGATTTATACACATAAGAGAAGAAGATACAATGATCAAACCAAGAAGTGTTGCATACGCTTGACATTAAGAAATAGTAAATATACAAGGAAAACAATAGTGAATATTAAGGTAATACGACAGTAATACTGCATTAATAATATAATAATCATAAATGCGATATAAATAGAACCATAGGTAAAAAAATAAAGTTAAACAAAAAAAAAATAAAAACAAAGAAAACACATTTATCTTGGTTACGATCATTATTATGGAAAAGATTTGAAAAATCTACTGGACAAGTTAAGATGCAGATAATATAGCGATTATTAATATAATTAGTCCCACTGTAATTGGACAATTTTATATTATATATTAATATACATTTAAATAGTTCAAGCCGTTTTCTCGTAACAAAAATTAAATACAAATGACAATTTTGGTATTTTATGTTCGAGTATGACATCATTCTCATAATTTTTTTCCGGTGACATTCAAAATCTACTGGAGATCGTTAGTTTGCCATTTATCAAGATTTTCTTTTCGTTGGTGTGATTTAATCGATCTAAATCTCTTAAACTAGTACAGCAATTCCACCACGGAAACATTTATTATTACAACTACCTTCTACGTCTCACAAAATAAAATAATGGCCTCCTAACTGAAAACCGAAAAAAAGGAACGGCAACCGATCTATTCAAAGATTTGCACAGGCAAAGGTATATTTTAAGAGATATAGATGAGAGTAAAAAAGGAAGTACCTAATCAAACCGATTAAAACGTCTATCTAGGCGAATATCGGCCACGGCGGCCAATCTGCTCTGAGATCAGCCAACTACACAGCAGATATTATAGTGCACAAGTTTCTGCGCAAAGACTTAAATTGGTGCATTGTCTGTTTCTTTACTCTTATAGCTCGGTGGGACGGGAATCTGACACGACCGGTGAGAGATCAGGTACAGGACTGACGTTTTACATGCCCATCCGACGCTTGGATCATCTTTCTTTTCAGGCAACTGGGGGATCAGCCCGTATTGCCCTAATCCAACCAAGAAACAATAACACAAAGTTACTGTTCGCCTGCAAGATTCGAATTTACCTCCGGTTTACAAAGCCCATAACATACTACATATATACATAGACTACGAAGACAGGGAAGGTGGCTGATTTTGCACCAGCCTTAACAACGCTACATCCAATCGTACTTTTCAGCTACATATTACAGGCAAGGATAACGAACCGACTTATTGACTGTAAAGCTGACCATTAGCCAACGGGCAGTTATCAATACAATTGTGACATAAGTGAAATCGGTTAATTAAGGACGGTTGCGAATGTTCCAGACTTTACTAGTACTACCATGTATCTAGGGTATTATCTGCCCTCCGGTTACAACGTCAATTATCTATATTAACTTGGCCCGAGTACATTGTTGTAGAGGTGATATGAACGTTGGTAATTACTGGCATATTTCTGATATAGTTTCAACAAGTAAAGTAAAAATTGAACACTTTGATAGATTTACTAAATGACAACCAAGAACAGACCCCAGCAGAAATTATTAATAATATAAGTATAGAACCTAAAAAGAATAAAATAATTTATCGCTCTCAGTATTAACTACTACATGCAATCCATTTACATATACATAAAAGACACAAATTTCGATGTTCATTATTAGTTCGAAGCGTGTGTGTATTTTGTTTGTTTATGTGTATGTTGTATGGACTGCTATTATACATTTAAGTTGACGTTTTAGTAACATTCCCCTTAATTAAAAGATTAGCTCATAAATTTGATAATTACATATGATCATGTTTTAAAAAAATATTTTTAAGTAATCATGATTTGCATCAAAATCGTAGAGAATTTATATATAAAGTCCGTCCATCTTTAGTTCTGTATACTCGAGTTGAAGCTGATTCAAACCCCGAAGCCAAACACTTACAAATGAACAGTTACAAATTTTGTAATTTCAAATTTAAGTGCTCTTCTACTATGTGCTCTACGGGAATGAAAACATCACGAGGAAACAATGGTAAGTAATAAAATATTTCTAAGATGATTAACAATAACACTATTCCCTAGAAGTATCCGTCTGCCTAGAGAAGGTCTTTGCCTAAGCAGTGGAATACTTTAAAAATTGGCTGGTATATTTTTATACTGAAACATTTTTTACAATTTTATGCGTTGACACCTTGCGTCCAAATGCAGCTAGCGTTGGACGCCGACTGGAGCATCTGCGGTAGGCATGGGCCATTTCAGTGATTTTTCACTTATTATTGGTTATATAACGTTCACTTTTTATGCAACGATAACGTTATATAACCGATAGCAAGTGAAAAATCAGTGAAACGGCCCATGCCTAATCTGCGGTGCGGACACCGCACTTTACTTCGCACAGATGTTGTTCCCCGTGCTGCGTCTAGTACGTTAGTACATTGTACGTCAATTTTAGAATGACAAATTTTGAAGACTACATGGTTATTGAATCATATGGATTAAATTTTCACTGAACTCAAATTATAAACCAACATCAACAAGACAAAAATATTAATCACGTCGAAAGGAAATACTCTTACAGCTCCATACCAAATTAGAATCAATGGTATATCAATAGAACAAGTAAAATACTTTAAATATCTTGAAAATATCAAATGCACCCCTGACATAACCACTAGAGTAGCAATGGATAAGAAAGCTTTCAATAATAAAAAGCACCTTCTCAAATCTAATATTCATATAAATATAAAGAAAAATCTAATTAAAATATATCTTTCGAGTTTGGCGATATACGGATGCGAGACATGGACATTAACACAAAAGGATAGAGACAAATTACATGCTTTTGAAATGTGGTGTTGGAGAATAATGGAAGGAATTAGCTGGACAGAACGGAAAAGTAATGAAGAAGTCCTAGAAATAGTAAAAGAGAAAAGAACGTTACTGCGTAAAATAGAGAAAAGAAGAGGCAACATGCTGGACCACTTAATACGACATGACGATTTCTCAAAAATTATACTGGAGGGTAAAATTGAGGGAAAGAGAGGTAGAGGAAAACCAAAAAGAAGTTATATGAACCAAGTGAAGGAAAAACTGAGAGTTGCGTCGTAACAGGATGTCAAGGAGAGGGCGCGAGAGAGACAGGAGTGGAAGATACTCCACCAACATCTTTGATTTAAGGGGCTCCCCCTTAAATCAAAGATGAAGAAGACATGGCTATATTTTATGTTAATGGATGCATGATCCTCTTGCTATTAACAGACATTTTATCGACCTATACCTTTTTTTATTACAAATTGACAGACAGTAATCACATAATTATACTTAAGATAAGAGCACGTAGACACCTACAACATCAAATGAGTATCGGGTTCGTCAACACTTAAAGAATTCGTGAATTCGAAAGAAAAAATCTTACTGTTTGGAAGGAAAAGAATCGTGGCAACCTCACTGATAAGATATATTTCACTTTACGCTGGTATTGTGTGCGTTGTGCCTCACTGAACATTTCCGGTCGCTGTGGCAAAGTGTAGTAGAAAATAAAATTAGTAAAGATTATTGCTCAACCAGTTTGTACTTGTATGATCAATTCTTTTTATCTAAGTACTTATTTAGATTTCTGACAATCCGTATTGCTCAATATGTCATCGCCTCTTATATTTTTTGTAAAAAATAAGCAAATCGACACTCTACTTCCATACCTTATGCCTAATGAAAAGTAACATTGCTAGCTTGAAGGTTTGCGCTTAAGAAAAACTTATTTACCCTTATTGACACAGCTGGTAACCGTATGCTGACAGGTTATCTATCCTTTATTCTAACGAGACAATTGATAAAATTTGTAGAGTTTTTTGTATTTACCTTGAATACCACAAGCTTGCAGTTCTGTAAACACAAACTTCGAAAGCTGTAGGGCACAGAAACGACAAATCTCAAACTCCGATCGGATCACAAGTGAAGCAATACCTTTTTAATGCACAACCAATCGCGGACAGATTTATTGCCTGCACCGCGGCATACAACCTAATGCCGTCATAAACGTACATTGTATTAGGCGCCGTTTGCAAGATGCACTGCACTTACGTCGCAAATCTTTCACGCAATCAATTGTATCAAATGCACCTCGCTTAGGGCGTAAACACACTCCATCTCGTTTTGATTTCCTAAACTGATGAACTCATCTTTGCAAACGACATCTTCTTAGAAAATTAGCGCACTTTACTTTTGGTTTCATCTAGTCGTTGGAGTAAACTGAAAGTAATATACTGGTACATAATTAAAACAAAATTTCGAATATTTGGCGATATTCTTCCATAATTTCTGCCGCATTTAATAGTTCAAAAAGGAAGATCACGTCAATTATAAGTCAAAAAACAGGACGCTAGATTACTTTCTGAAATTAAACGTTTGATTTTCATTACAAATTTAACAAACGACGGAAATAAGAAGCAGGCATTCCCTTGAAGCATAACGAGTTCAGATAGCCGGCAATGTAACAAATTGTCTTGATACTCCATATTATCCATAGCGTAATGGGTACTGGGATCACTGCAATGAATGTCAATTAAAAACCAGCATTAATATATTTTCCTTTTGAATTCATGACGTCACGATTCAAGTAGCATGCTCCAAGAAAATAACGGCTGTTACAGTTGACAGACAAAATGCTTGTATATATTAATAAAGATTAAGATTTTTTTATTCTTATATATCGATACCTGAACTCGCAAACCAGCTGACTCCATTTGTGTAATTTTGTCAGGGGAAGCATAAAAAATTAATATTTTTAAAATAAATTCACCACGTAGAGAAACCAGACAAGTTTCAAATAAGTAGTTATTAAAAAAAATATAACATTATATTTTAAATGGTTACAAATCATGTCTTTGCGATCTCCATCTTTTTGAAAAAGTGGAGTTGGCTGGTTAGCTAATTAAGGTATAAGAACATCGCAGGTATAAGCTAAATATATTGAGGTTTTTGATGATCATATTAAAGAGAAGAAAAATCTCAGATTTGTCTTCTCGAATAATAGGCCTGCAGCAAAATGCACAGTTCAACAATTTAGACCAGAGATCATCCGGGTTTTTGACACTATTAAAATATTGCGCAATCCCAAGTCAAACATTTCAATGTTACGAGCGTAATAGACTTCCTGCCTTTGCTAATAGCTAATTCTCATTACCATAACATTACAATTATAAGTGAGAGGGGCACCAAACAAAAGACTACCTAGATTCCTCTACTGAAAACTTAAGTTCCATTGTGTAACCTGCTTAACCAGCAGCGGTGTGGGCCATCGTTTTAGTAAACAAATGACGCGTTACCGTCTAATTGTTAATACTTAAATTCACGTCACGCGGTCAGCTTTGCGTTTAATACTGCGATTTATTGTCCGCGAGCGTGGGTAAGCTTGGGACAGCTTCTATGGAACTGCCAAGCCACGCTCGTATTGCCTGCGAGTTGCCATTGCTTAAATCAAGCCAAGCAGTTTATCCACTGGGTTGAGTAATTCGGCAGTACGATAACCCGGGTGAATAGTTTTGTCATATTTACTGCAGATGCCGATTATGTATGTTATTTTAGTGACAAGATGATGTGTTGCAAACTATCACACTATTGACATTCGGCTACTTTATACGTCAGACGAATTTAAAAGTTAGAAATATTATTTTAAATACCCTCTTGTTTGAGGCATGATGTTTTTTAAAGATAACTTATACATATTAAACATTTACGTCAAAAAAAATGAGCAATGCTAGATCGATGAGCGCTATTTGTTTAAAGGTTAGCATGGCAACTACAAAGTATTTTCGCTGTTTTTGGTATCAATTGATATCTCCTTTAGATGCCATTTTCATTATTTTTCTTCTTCTATATCCAATCCAATCTGTATTTCATAACATTGTATTATATCTAATGCGTTTCTTATATCTTTCTGTTCGTTTTTCACGACTATAACGATAGTCTTCACAGTCATGAAAAATTTATTGATTTATTACATTGAATACTCCTTCATTTATTTTTATTTTGTAACTAAATAAGCATTTTTTATGCATTTTCACTAATTTGTTACTTAATATATCATTACTGTTTACTTTATCTACCTATATAAATGGAGTAAAAGTAAAAGTAAAGTAGCAGCCTATTTTAAATGTCCCACTGCTGGGCAAAGGCCTCCTCTAGACAGAGGATATAGGGCATAGTCCACCACGCGG